>CM021103.1:446461438-446595066 GCA_007115665.2 Sequoiadendron giganteum | reverse complement strand
AAGGTTTACAATGTCATGAAAAATCATTGAGCAGCATGGAGATCTGAAACCAAATTAAATAAATGAGAAATGAAGCTTCTAACTTCAATTTTCCATGTAATATCAAAATATACATGGGTTTTTATATAAAAGAATCTGAGTAATTCTTTCTTAAATTAAAGAAATTATGAAGGTTTCGGAAAGACGGAAATGAAGTTTTTTACTATTTTTCGCTTTGTCTGCAGGGTTTTTGCAGAAATACAAATATATATCCTTCAAATTTGACCCAAGAAATTCATAAGTGGTTAGGGAAAATACAAATGAACCAAATCGATTACATTGGAACCATATTAACCAAAAGCTCTATCGTTCTACAAAGAGGAAGAAATAAAGGAAGATAATATCAAAGTGGTAACACAGAAACTTTGGATAGTGGTGTTACAAAATTTTGGCGGCGGAAATCGGCAACTGTGTTCAATTTTTTCAGATCTTTCCATTGATGCAAACGATATAGAGATTTGGGAAAACAATAGACAATCCATTTTTTTAAATTGGAAGTACATGGTGAAACCACGTGCTGTAATTGTAAGCGTACCTGATTCTGCATTTTAAAATAGAAATACGCGAGAGCCAGTAATAAAGGATCTTACCCAGCACCCTTGCTATGAAGATATAAACTGCATCAACTTTCTGATGGAGCTCCAAAACAGAAAGAAACAGGACTCTCCATGGCGATAGACAAAGACTTTAACAAAAAATGAATCATAGAAATTGAAGATTCTCGGAAGAAATCATGAGCCTTCATAAGTAGCTTTGTGAAGTGCTAAGCTTTCAAATATGAAAAAATCCAGTTTACAACAGACTTACAAGATCTCAAAGCTTTGACAAGAGACTTAAATAGCATCAAGACAAAACTTCCATTTCATCTCTGGCTTCAAGGAGCCAAAGGGTTTCTACATGATGAAACTCTGAAGCCAAGGGCAAGTGAAGAATGTTGAAACAAAATGAGAGTCTTTGCACTCGAATTAGGGTTAATACCCTAAATATTTTGATGGAGAAGGCTTCATTTTTGCCTTGAGTTTTATTCAAAACTTCACTTCCTTCTCCTCATGCATGGCATTTGATATGCCTTTCTCTTTTCATTTTCATTTTTTTATTTTTGAAAGTCTTTTAAGTTCCTCAAGGCTAAGTCATGTGCCTTATTTGGCTTTATTAGAGCTTTTTATTTTGCATCTTTTACAAATTTAAATAATTTTATTTAAACCACTTAAATAAAGTTATCTATTGAATGTAAAATAAAGCTAGGAATTTATTGTTTTCTTTTTTTTGTATTTTAATCTTATTGTAAAATATTTGTTTAAAGTGATGTTTATAAATCACTTTTTAAATAAATGTTATTATAAAATGCAAAAATAGAATTTCAAACAAATGTTTCATTACCTTGCATTTGATTCCAAAAATGTAAATCTTTATTAAAATGATTTAATAAATCATTTTAAATAAGATATTTGAAATGCAAGTTGAGGTCATTTAATGACATTTATTATCAAAGACCTAGTCATAGAGAGCCAAATCCCCAAAATCAGGAAATCTTTCTACTTGCATGTTTTGTCAAATTGTAAAGCTTTATTTTAAAGTGATAAGTTATAAATCACTTTTTAATAAATGTTTTTGTTAATGCAAGTTGAGGTCATTTAATGACATTTATTATTCAAAGACTTAGTGCCAAGTAGTCAAATCCAGCCTTAAAGCAAGCTTGCTCAAAATATGCAAGTAGTGGAGACTTTGGTGGAGCCTTGTTCAAATCATGGGTTAGTAGAGAGTTTTGAGGCAACATGTTGCAGAAAAATCAAGACTTTGGAGCACTAAATCAGAAGGCTGCTTTCAGCCATGAATACCTTTTAACTTGACTTGAGTCAAGAAGTGTTTTGAGGCATATGATAGCTTGTTACATTGAGTTTTGAGCCTGATTTAGAAGGGTTTTTGTTTACATACGGCTTACCAAGTGGGTGAAAGTTGAACAGCTTTTGGTGGAAGTTAATTGGCATTCTCATGCCTTGTTTGGAGAAGACTTTGACAGCACATGGGATTTTGGACCCAAAATCCAATTCCGAATTTTGGAGGCTTTTTCTATAAAGTCTTCTTCCTCTTTCATTATGTAAGGGGGTTCTCAGTTTTGGAGATTGCAGAGGCATATGCTTCAGACTTTGTAACTCATGATATTTTGGCAGATGTAATGCAAATCCTCATTTTTCCTCAATAGAAGTTATTTTTCCTTCACATACTTCTCTTTGTTTTAATATTGGTTGTGAGTTGCAAGATAAAATCCTGTGTTATCCTCTATTTTATCAGATTCCTTCCATGCTGGATGCAAAGAAAGTTTTATGTCATGGTGCAGGTCCATGTTAGTGCTCTCATTTTAAGCTTCTATATTTGTGAAAACATTGTTGTTTTCCTTATGCTTAAGCATTAAAATAGTCAGAGCCTTACATAGAATCATTTTTGCGGACATATATTTATGTGTTGTGAGATTGTTTAGTTCTTTTGAGCCTTTTTGTGTGATTCTCAACAGCTTTTGTCAAAATCCTTACCTTTGGTGTACCACCTGTTAGTGATAGATTTTTTGATTTAAGTTCATCTTTCTACCTTTTTCCTTGTCATTAATCAAGTTTTACAAGCATATTCAAAGGGAACCAGCCCATAATCTGGAGGTTCACTTCATTCCCTGGTCACCCACAACCTCGAAGTGTTCCAATGTGTTAGTAGGTTGCTTAAGTTCATAGCTTTAGCAAGGGTGCAAACCTTATCTGACAACAGTTTTTGGCACGCCTGGTGGGACTAAGAACTGTTTCTTAGTTTTAAACCATAATCATCATACTACTGTTTTGTATGTGCAGCATAAATTGCAGTCTTTAAGCGACAATTTTTAGCATACTTGGTGACTCCAAGCTCAGGTTTAGCAAGATCAATGCATATCAGCTTATGAGAAGAATTCAGACCAAGAGTAGCTCATCTTCGTTTGAATACTTGCAGTTATCTCCACCCAGGAGAAAAGGGAGAGAAGTTCAAAAGCCAAAGGAGACTATTGTTTACTCAAGAAGAGCTAAGTCTTCTCCTCCTTCTATAAGCAATAGAACTGTTGTTCCTGTTTTCATTGTTTATAACACCCCTGTTACAATGATTCCTGTGAGAAATCAACCGTTTGTTGCATTCAACCAAGGCAGTCCACTGAATCTGGCTCAGCATGATGAGATTCCTGTTGCTACCTTGAAAATTTTGCCATATTTTCATGGTGAGGACCATACTACTCCAACGGAGCATATAAAGGATGTTTCCAACCTATGTGTTGTTCATCATGTGACTGAAGAAAATGTTGCACTCAGATTGCTGGCAGCATCATTCAAAGGGAGAGCCTTACAATGGTTCAGGAGTCTGCTTGTTAATTCCATAGCAACATGGGATGAGTTAGGCAGCCAGTTATGCAAATTTTTAGTGGATGGATCAGATCATTTGTCCTTGATAGAGCAGCTGTCTACAATCAAAAGGGGTCCTGATGAAGTTATGTCAAACTTCAATTACTGTTTCCAAAGGATGTGGGATAGAATTCCACAAACGGTAAGACCTACTGCTGATTATGCATTTCTTTACTATTTAAGAGCTTTAAATAGTGATATCTCAGTAATGATTCAGTTAATGGGAGGGGATACATTACCAGCAGCATATGCTATAGTTGTTAGAGCTGAAAACAACCTCATACAAGCTGGCAAAATTGCCCCAAGGCCACCTATGCCAATATTTCCAGCCATTCAGCCTCCAATTCCTATGCAGTTACCACCTTTGGCCCTTATACCAAGTTCACCAGTGTTACCAGCACCTGAAACTCAACCTAACAACCAAGTGAATTCATTTTTAGCTCAGCCTAATGTGCTGCAGGAGATCAAAGGTCTTCTAAGAACCTTTGGCAATGAGATGGTCAATCTAAAAAAGCAACAAAACCAAGGTTTCAAGCCTTATCAGCCCTCATTTCATCTAATTACCAGCAAAATCAGACCAACAGACCATCTTATCAGCCTTATAATCAAGGCCAAAGATCTGCTCCTAACCCAAGGCCATATCAAGCTTATGACCCTAATGTTGCAAGCACTTCTAAAGAGCTTGCACCTATCCAGAACAATTTAGTTCAGGATTATGAGTGGTGCTTTCCATGTGGTCAGCCCCATAATCAGAGTACTTGTGTAAACGGGCTACTTAATCAAGCCTTGATGGTTCAAAACAGTCCAGTAATGCAGTCTAATGCGCCTGTAGCAACTAAAGCACAACAACAAGAGCAACAAACACGTGAGTCTACATTCGTAAACTGGCAAGGGGAAGAATTTTGTGGAGTCAACCAGGCTAGTTCTTCAATTGTAGACAACACACATAGTAAAAAGAGGGCAATAAATGAAGGACAACAGCCCGATAAAGACCAAACTCAATCAAAAGCTGACCAAGTCCGGATGCTGCCAAGAGGACAGCCTTTGACAGGCAAGCAACACCCTGATTCATCAGTCCAGATACCTTCAGTTAAAGGTGATGTTGTTCCACCTAAAGGTCAAGCTAAACCTGCTACATCTTTTAATATACTTGAGCATATGATGAAAATTAATGTACCCATGTCAATATGGGATTCTTTGAGTATTCCAGGTCAAAGAGACTTGCTTCAATCTGCCTTATCCGGTTTAACTGTCTCAGTTGAGCCTGGTTTAGAAAAACAGAAGGTCGTGTTGACTAGTACTAATGTTAGTGACAAAGAACAACAAGTTGTCGGAGCTAAGCCACCTCCTTTTTATGTGTCATTAATTATAGGGAATCATCTTGTTCACAATTGTATGATCGATTCAGGGGCTAGTAGTTCATTTTTTCCCAAACAAATTGTAGATAGGTTGGGAATTCAATACGAGCCACTTGAGAAGGGGGTAGTCCAATTAGATGGTACTACTATTAACACAATAGGAGTCATTAAAGGTCTGAATTTAACTCTACATGCTTGCCCAAACTTTTCTATACCACAAGATATTTATGTCATTGAGTTGCCTCCTTTCTTTGCCATTTGTTTATCCAGAGATTTCACTACCAAGATAGGTGGTTACCTATCCTCTGATTGGTCTCATATGCTGTTCTGAACCAGATATGGCACTAAAGTCACTGTAAGATCAGAGCCCATAGCAAAGGATCATATTGAGCCTTACAATCCACCTCCTATCAATGCCAATTTGTTTACAAGTGTACTAGAAGAGCAGCTTGCTGAACAAGAAGGTGAAGTTCAAGCAAAAGCAGTCTCAAATATTCTTCCTAAAGAGTGGGCATCCCAAAGTCACGAGGTTGGTTCAGGCAAGCAGCTGGAAGAGGTTGACATAGGTGTTTACATGATGCATGAGACTGATTCTTTTATGCCTAATATTGAAAAAGATAAAGAGTAGCAAGGTGAACAACATGAAAATGATGTGTGGTAGCTATATTTTGATGGCTCAAGGAATAAAGTTGGTGCTGGTGGAGGTTGTATGCTGGTGTCACCAGCAGGTGAGAAATATTATCTAGCTTTCAGATTTTGTTTCAGCTGTACTAATAATTCTGTTGAATATGAAGCTTTAATCCAAGGCTTATAATGGGCAAGACAAAGAGGTATCAGCTGCCTAAAAGTTCATGGGGACAGTGAATTGGTTGTTAATCAGGTAAGGAAGCTGAACGTTGTAAAAAATGATACACTCAGGTCTTATCGGAATAGAGTATGGGACCTCTTAGAGGGATTTGATGCTTTTAATCTAATTTCCATACCTAGAGCTCAGAATAAACATGCTGATAGACTAGCTGCTGTAGGAGCTGAATTTGACATTCCAAAGGAAATTTGTAGTGATAAAGCTAATTAGCATATTATAATTATTGTTAGACTTGTTGTGCCTGATAATAACATTCATTGGTAAGTTTTTGAAAGTGACCAGCAGATTGTAAGCTTTTTGAGAGAGGAAGCTGAGTTCTCACATGTCAATCAAGAAAAGCTATAGCACCAGTACAATGACCAAATTATTCAGCTTAAAAATAACAAGTTACCAAAAGGCTTGATCACTCTAGAATCTATTTTCAATAGAGATGATGAAGCTAGAAAGCCCAAGGGAAGCATACACGTTCAACAAGATCATTATGAAGAGGTTGAAGTCTTCAAAGGAAAGCTGCTTAAATTAGGCAACATATGTACAACTGAAGAGAAGCATGTTTTTATTCAGCTTTGTCAAGAGTTTAATGATATCTTTGCCTGGCAGTATACTGATTTGAAGGGATTCAATCCCCAGCTTGCCCAACATACAATAGAACTAGAGCCCAATGTCAAACCTGTTAGGCAGAAATAGAGGCCCTTGAATCCCAAATTAGAGCCTCTTATGAAAAAAGAATTGGATAAGCTGATTGAGAGCAGTATTATCTTTCCCATTAAGCATACCTATTGGGTTTCAAACTTAGTACTGGTAAGGAAGAAAAATGGGGACTTAAGACTCTGTGTAGATTTTTGTGACTTGAATAGGGCCTCTCTAAAAGACCGTCATCCGCTACCTTCTATGGAACAGATCCTTCAAGTAGTCTCAGGATCGGAAATGTTTTCCTTGTTAGATGGCTATTCTAGTTACAATCAGATTTTAGTTAAAGAGGAAGACCAGTTCAAGACGGCCTTTACCACAAAATGGGGGACTATGGCCTATAAGAAGATGCCCTTTGGTTTGTCCAATGCTGGGGCAACATTTCAGAAAGCCATGGATATGGCTTTACAAACTTTAATGTACAAAATTGTCTTAGTATATCTTGACGATATCATTGTTTTTTCTAAAGAGGCTAAGGATCATCTGAAACATCTAAGACAGATTTTTGAGAAATGCAGGGAATTTGGGATATCACTCAACCCCAAAAAGTGTGTATTTGTTGTTCATGAAGGTAGATTGCTCGGTTATGTGGTGTCAGAGCAAGGTATTATAATTGATCTTGGAAGAGTGAGTGCCATCTTAGCTCTTCCTTTACCAGCACATAAGAAAGGATTGCAGAGTTTTATTGGTAGGATTAATTTTGTTAGGAGATTCATCCTTGACATTGCTGATTTGTTGAGTCAACTAACTCATATGTTGAGAAAGAATGTACCTTTCAGCTGGACCAAGGATGGAAAAAGGAGTTTTGAGCTGATAAAGGAAGCATTAGCAGCTGTGCCTACACTTCTAAACCTTGATTTTTCTAAGGACTTCATTTTGTATGCTTATGGAAATATTGATTCACTTTCAGCTATACTTATATAGCAAAACGATGAGGGATCTGAACAGCCTGTGGCATTCTTCAGCCAAGGAGTCAAAGATTATGAGCTAAAATATACATTTGTGGAAAAAAATGTTCTTGCTATCATAAGAAGTTTGAAGAAATTTAGACACATGCTTTCTAGCAACAAGATTATTCTGATGGTCGCTCATCCTAGTGTAAAAGAGTTTTTACTAAATAAAGATTTGAGCGATAGAAGAGCTGGTTGGGTAACCAAAGTGATGGAATATGACCTTCAGATAAAGGTTACTAAGCTGATAAGAGGAAGAGGCCTCTGTGAACAACTCACAGAAGACAGCAGCAACAATACAATAGAGGATGAAAGTGTTGTTTTAACACTCCAAGATGGAGAACAAGTTGTTGTCCCTGCTCCCACAAGTTGGATTGCAGAGATGACACATTTTTTATTGACTTGAGAGTGCCCTCTTGATCTAACTAAGTCAAGAAGAGGGTACTATCGACTACAATCCATACCTTATGTTCTTTTAAATGGTTTACTGTTTAGAAGATATTTTCATGGTGTCTTGTTAAGATGCATTGAAGCTGACCAGATTGATAGAGTACTGCATGAATTTCATCAAGGGTTAGCTGGTGGACACTTTTCTCCAAGAGCTACAGCTCTTAAAATCATGAAAGGAGGCTATTACTAGCCTACCTTATTTAAGGATGCCCATGCATGGGCAAGGAAATGCAAAGAATGTGCTATCTTTGTAGGAAAAGAGAAGCTAGCAGCTCTTCCATTGCAGCCAGTTCAAGTTGAATAACCCTTTATGAAATGGGGCTTAGATTTTATTGGGGTTATAAACCCACCATCAAGTACAGGCCATAAGTGGGTGCTCACAGCCATTGATTATTTTTCTAAAAGGACTGAAGCCATGGCACTCAAAGAGGCAAACGAATCTGCTGTTTTGAATTTCTATGAATAGTTGGTTACCAGATTTGGTGTTCCAGAGTCAATTGTTTCAAATAATGCATTTGCATTCATAGGAGCTAGAGTGTCCGATTGGGCTGCCAAGAATGGTGTTTATTTGAACACATCTTCAAATTACTATCCTCAAGGGAATGGACAAGCTGAATCAACTAACAAGAACCTCCTAAGGATCATTAAGAAGACTATGGAAGGTAATCAAAGAGCCTGGCACACCAAGTTGAAATCAACCTTGTGGGCTGATAGGATTACGTCAAAAAGGTCTACAGAACTTTCTCCTTACATGTTAGTGTATGGAAGAGAGGCGAGGCTGCCTATTTCACTTGAGCTCCTAGCTCTTGACCTAGTAAATTAGCTGGATATGATTGAGGAGGAGCCAATGACAGCAAGGTTAGCTTAGCTGATCGAACTTGAAGAAGTCAGAGCTGAAGCAATGAAAAATATTGAGCATCATCAGGATCAAATGAAAAGAACATTCGATAAAGGGACATCTCCAAGAGTGTTCCAGGAAGGTGACATTGTGCTAAAGTGGGATGAACTGAAGAGCAAGCCTTGAAAGCACTCCAAATTTGATTCATTCTGGGGTGGACCCTTCATTGTTACTGAGAAGAAACAGCATAATGCCTTCCAACTGTCAAAGTTGGATGGTGAGGTCCAACCAATCCTAGTGAATGGGATCCACCTCAAGCTTTGCTTTTGAGGTAGGGTCTAATCTGTATATATTTCAGTAGTTTCTGGATGTTTAATAAGTGCTTGTGCACGTAGATTAGGTGCATCTATGTTTCCTTTATGTGTTGTTTTACGCAGTTAGTTGATAGTTTGCTTTTGTTTTGTTGGGAGGAAAATGAGGCTCAAAAATCTGTCATTAGTAGCTATAATCACATCAGATATATATTTCATATTCATGAAATTGAATAGCGCTTCAACGTCGTCAAAAAAAGATATGCATCCCATGGGACTGTAACTAGTCACAACAAGTTAAAGCAGTTACAACAAGAAAGTGAGGTCTGCAAAATGTTTTATGAGATAGGGAAAGGGACATAAATGGACTCCATGCCCAATTGATAAGCAAGACAACTGGTCTATAGTGTTTAGCAAGCAAACACTCTGCAGAGGTCGCCAAATTGTTACCTATTTTTAAGCTTCAACTCAAAACAGGTAGAGCTAAATTGCATTCATCTCAGGAAGGTAAAAATTAATTTCAAGTGTTATTATGCAAATGTTGTAATAGAGAAAGTCATAAGTTTGCAAGGTAATCTTGTTTTTTATTCATATTGAAAAAGCTGAAGTCCCACACAAGCCGTGGGAGTAACCTTATTTGATTCTTTAATCAAATGATGAATACAAGAAAATGAACATCACACAACTAAAAATAAGGTAAGAACAAGGAGAGAAGGTGATCCGTCATTGCCTGGAATGACGAATCATTGTCGAAGTTGTGTTGATCTTGGTGCAGCTCCGGTGTCACTTTCAGCTCCAGCTCCAAAGTTTACCTACAAAATTGTGAAGGGTAGCGTTAGAGCAATGAGGGATCACATTCTACCCTATCCCTACATTATCAACAGTGATGGAATGAACATTCTATCAATGAATTCATCAGATAAAAGGGAAAAAGCAGAGCACCAAAGAGAGGTATTCATTGATGTTTTTACTAACTTGTTTGTGTTATGTGCAGATACAGGAAACGTAATGTTGTTGTTTTATTCATCAGTTTTTAAAATGAGTGGAGTAAAATACGGCTCCCACAAGGGTTGAGCCCAACTCATAATAATGACATAAGCAATGTAAACATCATAAAATCTATTTTGTGTTATGCAATTTTGGAAAAATCATTGCAATAAGTAGGCAAATTATAAAGGCCATCAAGTCCTGCAAATCATTTTCATTTCCAGAACGCATTGTTTTCAGTTTTCATGAAGACAACATTATGTCATTTGTTGTATTTTGTGATACAATATCAGAAAATATATGAAAAAGAGAACATCAATTAGGGACAGTCATGGTTATGTTGCAGTCACTTTGCATGAAGGTTTACAATGCCATGAAAAATCATTGAGCAGCATGGAGATCTGAAACCAGGTTAAATAAATGAGAAATGAAGCTTCTAACTTCAGTTTTTCATATAATATCAAATATCCACATGGAGTTTTATATAAAAATGCAGAAGTAAGTAAATTTCTTCCAAAATTCTGAGAACCCACATGGAGGTTCTAAATGAGATGAGGTTTTTTCACTATTTTCAGCATACCCATGAGGGGTTTTTGCAAGAAATGCAAATAGACACATGCTATCATGGGTCGAGCCCATTCATGAAGATAGTTGCAAGAAAATACAATGAACAAATGCAGATTACATTTTGAACCATGTGTCTAGCTCATTCACAAAAAGGAAAATAAGGAAAATCATCCTCAAGAGATGCAAAGTGCGGCCAGCACCTGGTTCTGCATTTTCTAAAGTAAATAGCAACCAAGGGAAGCAAAAAATGAAGGATCTTACCTTTGCCTTGCTATAGCAGAATGTATAGGCCGTGCCCAACTCTGATGGAGAGCTCCAAAAGCAAAGCTCGAGTTTTCTCACATGTCGGCTAGACAAAGACACAACAAAAAAAAATATGCAGAGAGATGAAAGACATCAGAAAATGCATGATATAGCCATGGCATAGCTTGTGAAGTCTTCTAAAGCTTTTCAAATATCAGAAAAAATCTCTAGATTCGCAAAAACTAGACTTACCAAAGATCTCAAAGCTTCAACAAAGACAAGCAATGGCGTCCAAGACAAAGCACAAATTTCATCTGCAGCTCAGAGCCAAGGGTTTCCTCTGTGATGGCAGTGCTCCTTTCAGCCAAGGGCAAGTGAAGAATGTTGAAACAAAATGGGAGTCTTTGCACTCGAATTAGGGTTAATACCCTAAATATTTCAATGGAGAAGGCTTCATTTTTGCCTTGAGTTTTATTCAAAACTGCACTTCCTTCTCCTCATGCGTGGCATTTGATGTGCCTTTCTCTTTTCATTTTTATTTTTTATTTTTGAAAGTCTTTTAAGTTCCTCAAGGCTAAGTCATGTGCCTTCTTTGGCTTTATTAGAGCTTTTTATTTTGCATCTTTTACAAATTTAAATAATTTTATTTAAACCACTTAAATAAAGTTATCTATTGAATGTAAAACAAAGCTAGGAATTTATTGTTTTCTTTTTTTTTGCATTTTAATCTTATTGTAAAATATTTGTTTAAAGTGATGTTTATAAATCACTTTTTAAATAAATGTTATTATAAAATGCAAAAATAGAATTTCAAACAAATGTTTCATTACCTTGCATTTGATTCCAAAAATGTAAATCTTTATTAAATTGATTTAATAAATCATTTTAAATAAGATATTTGAAATGCAAGTTGAGGTCATTTAATGACATTTATTATCAAAGACCTAGTCATAGAGAGCCAAATCCCCAAAATCAGGAAATCTTTCTACTTGCATGTTTTGTCAAATTGTAAAGCTTTATTTTAAAGTGATAAGTTATAAATCACTTTTTAAATAAATGTTATTATAAAATGCAAAAATAGAATTTCAAACAAATGTTTCATTACCTTGCATTTGATTCCAAAAATGTAAATCTTTATTAAAATGATTTAATAAATCATTTTAAATAAGATATTTGAAATGCAAGTTGAGGTCATTTAATGACATTTATTATCAAAGACCTAGTCATCGAGAGCCAAATCCCCAAAATCAGGAAATCTTTCTACTTGCATGTTTTGTCAAATTGTAAAGCTTTATTTTAAAGTGATAAGTTATAAATCACTTTTTAATAAATGTTTTTTTTTAATGCAAGTTGAGGTCATTTAATGACATTTATTATTCAAAGACTTAGTGCCAAATAGTCAAATCCAGCCTTAAAGCAAGCTTGCTCAAAATATGCAAGTAATGGAGACTTTGGTGGAGCCTTGTTCAAATCATGGGTTAGTAGAGAGTTTTGAGGCAACATGTTGCAGAAAAATCAAGACTTTGGAGCACTAAATCAGAAGGCTGCTTTCAGCCATGAATACCTTTTAACTTGACTTGAGTCAAGAAGTGTTTTGAGGCATATGATAGCTTGTTACATTGAGTTTTGAGCCTAATTTAGAAGGGTTTTTGTTTACATACGGCTGACCAAGTGGGTGAAAGTTGAATAGCTTTTGGTGGAAGTTAATTGGCATTCTCATGCCTTGTTTGGAGAAGACTTTGACAACACATGGGATTTTGGACCCAAAATCCAATTCCGAATTTTGGAGGCTTTTTCTATAAAGTCTTCTTCCTCTTTCATTGTGTAAGGGGGTTCTCAGTTTTGGAGATTGCAGAGGCATATGCTTCAGACTTTGTAACTCATGATATTTTAGCAAATGTAATGCAAATCCTCATTTTTCCTCAATAGAAGTTATTTTTCCTTCACATACTTCTCTTTGTTTTAATATTGGTTGTGAGTTGCAAGATAAAATCTTGTGTTATCCTCTATTTTATCAGATTCCTTCCATGTTGGATGCAAAGAAATTTTTATGTCATGGTGCAGGTCCATGTTAGTGCTCTCATTTTAAGCTTCTATATTTGTGAAAACATTGTTGTTTTGCTTATGCTTAAGCATTAAAACAGTCAGAGCCTTACATAGAATCATTTTTGTGGACATATATTTGTGTTGTGAGATTGTTTAGTTCTTTTGAGCCTTTTTGTGTGATTCTCAGCAACTTTTGTCAAAATCCTTACCTTTGGTGTACCACTTATTAGTGATAGATTTTTTGATTTAAGTTCATCTTTCTACCTTTTTCCTTGTCATTAATCGAGTTTTACAAGCATATTCAAAGGGAACCAACCCATAATCTGGAGGTTCACTTCATTCCCTGGTCACCCGCAACCTCGAAGTGTTCCAATGTGTCAGTAGGTTGCTTAAGTTCATAGCTTTAGCAAAGGTGCAAACCTTATCTGACAACATGTTGTTTTATCAAATTTAGAAAAAAAGATCAAACACTAGACTGGATTTTCAGAAAATTATAGAACAAACTTGAACAAAAAACTATTAAGAAATAGTAGATTTCTTATTTAGAGAATTCTGTTTTAGTAAATTGAAAAGATGCACACAGAAAACTATATGTTTTTAGATTAAAAAAAAAAAACTCCAAACGAAAACTATATTCATTATCTGTACAGACAAAAAATTGAAAATTACCAGAAAAGAACATGAAATTATTAAAATAGCACAGAATAAAATTGCTGAATGTTTTCTAGAATGATAAGATTAAATATTTTTGTGTATTTAAATATGCTTGAAAAACTTGAGTGAAATTTGACAATTCTTTAGGATTGATATTAAATTGTTACGAAATCGAAGTGTAAATGTGAGGTGTTTATGTTTGTGCAAAGATAATATTTTAATGGAAATATGAAAAAACATAAAAGAAAAGAAAGTAAAATTAAAAATATTACTTCGAAATGAAACGAATTAGACAAAGATTATATTGAAGTGTAGTTAAATTGTATGAGTAAATGAACCGAAAGAATGTGTGCTCATTTATTCGTTTCTTGTTTTATATGTACTTGTTACATACTTGAGATACACCTTCTTTAATTTATTTATTTTGAATATAAACATTATGTTATTTACTATTTAAATATGTGAAATTATTGTATTAAAGACCATGTTTGCTTGAATATAAAATTGCAATTCATGTGTTTGAGAAAGATGAACTTCATTTTGAAATGGAACCATGCATGCTTGATAAATGAATATGCATGTCATGTGTTTGGAAAGTTACCTTTCGGGACGGATTCCGAATATGGGTTTATAGAGAGCGTAGTTTTGCTTTTCCAAAACTACTATTATTTGTCATGCATGACATTTTACTTGGCCAAGTAACTTAAGGACCATTGAAATAGATGGAATATGAATGAATCTCTACCATATCCTAGTATCAAACTTGCTTATTTCTTAAATGAATTAGAAAAATGAAAATGCTTTTGATTTTACTAGTTATACTAGGCACGCATCAGATTCCATCCTGCTTGTTGACTTCGTTTTGCTAAGCGATTCGTGCAGGGTCGGGTATTTTTTGAATGACTAAGGAATTCTGGGGAAGCGTAAGCTTCGAGGTTGGGGGGAAAAAGTGCCTGATCCTTGTTCTCGTCTTCATGTTGAAGATATACTATTATCCATTGAAGACCAAATGAAGATTTCTTCTTATATATTTTATATTTCATTATTGTATGATTATTGTAGAAATTAAGGCGACAGAATGCCTAAGTCTTGAATTGTAAATTTCTTTTACAATGCTTTTGTATTATCGATATCGTGTAAGATGACACGTTTATGAATGTAATTTGGATGTATTATGAATCTTATTGTAGACTTTAAGTCAATATTTTAGGAGTCTTTTGGATTTTATGTAATATAATGAATGGATTTTCGACTTTCTTTGGAATATAAATGAATTTATTTAAGGAATTGTCGATGTTTGGAATTAAAGAGTTTTGCTCTTTACAATATACCACATGGTCACATTTACCAATTTGGACAAGGCAACCAAGTAACACAACACATGAATCCATTTGGCCATAAAAATTATCAAGGACAACAAGGTTTGTAGATCCAATCTAACATGGTTGGAACACACATTCCCACCTATGCATCTCAAGTCCATACCCATCAACACATCCCCAATCAAAACATCCATTACCAACAAGTGCCAAACGAACACACAATTTTCTCCTCACCAACACATCCCAAATTAAAAAAAAATCATCACAACAAGTGGGAACTCAAGCCATACCTATCACCAACATGTGTGACGCCACAAACAACCCTATTGTAGATGCACTCACACTTTGTAATGATATAAAATATTTCTACAAGATAGAACTGGGTTAGAACATACATGCAATAAAAATACTATCAATCAATGGAATGCAAAGGAGAAATCAATGAGAAAAGGAATGAGACTAAAACAGTCTCACCCATTTCTCTCCTCCATGGCTCATTTCCATTGTACCTCCTAAACTTGTTGTAATAAAAGGATGCCCTCAAATTTGTTTATGTGAGCAAACTATGAATGTCTAGACCTAAACAAGATTTGAAGGATTTATAAAATAAATCTATGCAAACTAGAAATTTAATCCTATTATGCAAATTATTAGTAGAAGCCTAAGATGATATGACAATAATGCAATTGCTAGATAATAATTATTGATTGATCGATCCCCAAAATGAGATCAAGATTGTCATTTTATAGAAAATGCAATCTTGAATGGATAGACGAGATGAGAGATTGAGGAATGCCCTAGAATCAAAGGTCAAGATTCAATAAGGCAACTCTCAATTAGGGTTAGGGAAAAATGCCTTGGATGTGTGAATAAGATTTAATTAAATGAATTAAATCAAGACTGAATGTGACAGTTGAGATGAAATTAGTAAAAATCAGAAGACAAGAGGATGAGATTTTAGAAAATCAGTAATTTTAGAAATTACTTGATTTGTAGAAGAATAATTCCATTTTGAATTAAATTAATTCAAAATATGGATATTGTGAGATAAGAAGTAATTGATTTTTGAAATTAATTACTAAATGAAGAATCAGTTAAGTATGTGAGATATTTTTAAATGATTTGTTTTATTTAAAAATATATAAGTGTCACATGCCATAATTAAATAATTAAAAATAATTATTTAATTTAGAAGAAGTAGTTAATTAATTAAATAAATTAATTGAATTTATTTAATTAAGAGGATTTAGGAATTAGTGATATATTAAAATATATTAATTTAATAATCAAGAGGACATTAATGATTAAATAAATTGATGACTTTATTTAATTATTAGAAGACTTTGACAGTTAGTGACATATCAAAATAAATAAATAAGATTTATTTATTTAATAATCATGAAGAATGAAAGATTATGAATTAATTAAATAATTATGAATTATTTAATTAATAGTTGAATGTGGGTTAGAAACATAATTAAAATGTTATAATCATGTTATGACGAAAGGTGGTAAAATGTTGCTTGCAGGCCTTGGTCATTTTTATGTGTCTACACACTTAAATGTGTTGCCCTTCAAACACAATTGGAAAACTTACAAACATCCAACAAAAAGGCTCACACGTCATATGACTTATGTTTGTGTCCTTTTGACACAAACTTGCACATGCCACCATTCCCACCAAGATATGTGGTACCAAAATTTTCTAAATACAAAGGAAAAACTAATCCAATCAAACACATCAAATAATTCACAACCAGCTGCATGGGCGTTGCCTATGAACATACTTATCTAATGAGAGTCTAATCTAGGAGTTTCATAGGTCACGCACTTGAATGGTTCATGCAGTTGCCTAAAGGAATAAAATCATGGGATGAATTGGCCAACAATTTTGTCAACAATTATGCCTATAACATTGATACAGACATTGACATTGGCTCATTATGTAGACTTACTCAAGAGGACATAGGTGAAAAATTTATTCCATTTTTCCAAAGATGGAGAACTTTAGCAAGTTGATGTCCTGTGGAAATAATAGAAAAAGAAAAGGTCACCATGTTTGTGCAAAATCTCCTTGGACCACTGAGATATGGCCTACAAGTCCATTGTTGCACAACTTTCACTGACCTTGTCTAAAAAGGAGTTCAACTCGAAAAACCCTAATTTCCAAAGTCAAACTCAAATATTGCAGAAAAAATATGAACACCACCACAAACACAAATCCAAATCCCCCCACTGACAAAAGCAAATACTGGGTCAAAACCAAGCATATCACTAATGATGGAATTGTTGATACAAAAATAGTAAATGCGGTGGGTCCTGTAATTACCCTCAAAGGAGCTCAATCCCAAAATACACCAGTGACCACACCAACTGCTAACACCATCCAAAACAACCTTTTCCAATCCAACCAAGACAATTTCCTCAAAAACACACATACACCCCCTTGGGTAAACCAATTGAAGTTGTCCTCAAGAAGCTTATCCAAAATGGTGTCATCACATTACAGGACCCTAGACCATATGACCCTGGCTAGTTCAAGCCATCATGGTGGGATGATAATGCATTTTGTGATTACAAATGTATAAAAGGGCATAAAACTTCCTCTTGTCGACAATTAAGAAATATCATATAGGATCTTATTGAAAATCATACCATTGAATTTGATGGTCAATAATTTTCTTCTAATTCAGACCATACAATTCACAAAAATCCACTGCAGGATCATGTTTTAGGTAACCCCTCATCATCCAGTGCAAAGAATAATGACAATCGAGCCAATTACACCCGTGCTACCTTTAACTATTCTAGTGGAGCCATCATTAATCATCTCTGAGCTGTTGAAAAATATGTCAATACCATTACCATCAAGAAAAATTTAGAGTGTAATATTACTACCCATAAAGGCAAGGTCACAATACCAGGTCCTTCTACTAGATGACACAAGATCAAAATGCCTAGTCCTTCTGCCAAACCGCTACAACCCAATGGGGAATTTAATATTATTGAGCAACTAAACAAAATGCTTGCCCAAATTTCCATCCTTGATCTACTCCGTATTTTTTCTGCACACAAAGCCATATTCAACAAAGTCTTGTAGGATTCTTCCATACCAACCGATATTGATGTCAACTGCTTCGAAACCATGGTCGGATACTTGACTTCCCCCCATCACATCACCTTTTCAGACCTTGACTATTCCTCACCAAAGCCATCTCACATTTATGCATTTCATATCAAAGTCTTCATCCATAAACATAAGGTTAGATGAATCTTAGAAGATGGCGGAGCAGGATTGAATATTTGCTCTCTAAAACTGGTTAAAGCTCTCAGCTTCTCTAATGCTTGTGTGGAAACTACAAAGAGCATTGTAATAAAGGCATATGATGATGAGGAATGCTCTTCTAAGGGTATTATCACACTTCCAATTCGTGTGGGGCCGGTCATCATAGATACAACATGTCAAGTCCTGGATCGTGATCTACCTTACAATGTCTTGCTTGGTCGACCTTGGATTCCATGCCTTAAAGGCCATACCCTCCACTTACCATCAATGTTTGAAGTTCCCCTTTGATGACACTGAAATCACCATACTAGGAGATCATGACCCTTTCTAATTCTGTACCAATTTGAGAGCTACTTCAGAGCACCAAGTTCCCATCAATCGTGAGGCTTCAACATCCACCCCATCTAAATACATTGATCCATCCACACTCACCAAGCCATCCACATCCACTCCTTAGACCTCCACCACATCATCCACTACTACCATACCAATTGTTGACTCTAATATTAAGATCGAGGACCTCGGTTGCAGATAATTCAAACTGAACACGTCCTATTGTATCACAACAATACCCAAGCCACCCAAAGTTTATGGTCAGCCTTGTCTCATAGTGGAGCCCAAAAATACTTTCAAGGTTCCTCTGACGATGACCTTCACACTGTGGGGAGACATGAATAATGAGGACATTGCAGACATATCCACTTGGATCTACAAAGACCCAGAAGAACTACCCCCATTACCAGTACACATATATGGCATAGGCTATGACATCATGAGAGCACATGGTTTTGATGGAACTAGTGGCCTTGGGATAAACAACATCGAAAGGTGAGAGCCTATCATACCTTCTTGAAGACCAAAGTATCTAGGGCTAGGGTTTGAGCAACTCAGAATTGACAATAAATGTACCAATGTACTTTCGAGTGGGAACGTGATGACTCCTAAAAGTATTGAGACAAGCAAAGATTCCTATACCGAAACCGATTCACATGAATGGGAATGGGGTTCTGATAAAACTCTCAGCGACTATGACATTGATGAACTATTTCTAGAACCCGGTGAACCCTCTTTCGAGGAAAGATTCAGACACATGTATAATATTGACCCTCTAGATGACCATTCTAAACAAAAAGAATGGGTAAGCATTTTCTGGGCACCAAATTATGATAAACCTAAATCGTCGTCGATAACACCTGACTTGTCCCACCCCATTCTTGAACCTCTCCATGAGCCCAACAAGCCCGAGCCTACTATCCATGCTTCTAAATGACCATCTGTTGATCATGATATTGATCCTTTTTTCCCTTACTATCACCATGAGTATAACTCATCTGAATCTGAAGATGGTCCTTGGATAGAGTCCAATTGGGAAATTGAGGATGACAATTTTGTCTTCACACTTTCAGCCTTTGTTTGCATGCTTTTTGCATCATCCCCACCCTTTACCAACATTGATGATGGTATTTCCCACCCACAGCTTATTGATTGGGATCAACAAGGCCTGCCCACCATGGACATCTTGTAGAATGACGAAGCTATTGCAAAATTCATGGGCCTCCATGAAGGCATACCAAGTGGGGATCACAAATTAGGATTTTCCATAGATCTATATTGTGCAACATACTTCAGGGAGATTGTGCAATCCTCCAGTTGCAAAAATATTAAAAAAAATAAAAAAAAGACATATCTTTAGGTTAAAACTGCAAGGCGCCTTTTGACAATACAAAAGTAAAAATAAAGGATGTATCCAAGGGTGAAAACCTCGTTGAGGCACCCAAGGATGGAGGATTGGACTTTCTTCCTGTGACACAGGAAAAATTGGCAATGCTCATTGAAGACGCCATAGAAGTTAATATAGCTACACTAGAGGATCCCAGAATAGTTCTCTTTGTCGCATCATTGACAAAAGAAGAAAATCCCTAATTTCAACAATTCTTCTCTAAACGTAAGATTAAATTTGCATGGCCATATGCCGACATGCCAAGATTGGATCCAAAACTAGTATTACACCATCTACCCTTATTGCCAAATGCTAAACTAGTCAAACAAAAGTTAAGGAAAATGCACCTGCAGATAGCATTGCTTGTAAAGGCTGAACTCAAGAAGTTGCTAGATGTGGGGTTTATAAGATCGATAGACTATGCAGACTAGATATCCAACCTTGTACCCATCACCAAGCCAAATGGATAGATCCACATTTGCACAGATTTCCAAGATTTAAACAAAGCATGTCCAAAAGATGACTTTCCATTGCTAAACATAGACATCATTGTTTATCTCACAATAGGGTACAAGATGTTGTCCCTTATGGATGGTTTCTCAGGTCACAATCGGGTCTAAAATCATCCCTGAAGACCAACATAAAACAACATTCACTTGTCCTTGGGGAACATACCTCTGGAATGTCATGCCTTTTGGCCTAAAGAATACAGGTGCTACATATCAACGATCCATGACAATGATATTTCATGACCTCATGCACACACTAATGGAATATTATGTGGATGACCTCTTGGAAAAATATTTGACACATAAGGATCACCTCAAAGTATTGGATAAATTTTTTTAGAGGCTGGAAGAATACAAGGTTCGTTTGAACTCGAAGAAATGTGTTTTTGGATTTATTTAAGAAAAACTGTTGGGCTACATCATTTCTCGAAGAGGCATAGAAGTGGATCCTAAAAAAGTGAGAGAAATATTATACATTCCTCTACCAGAAGGAATCAGTGAGCTAAGGACATTGTAAGGCAGATTATAGTCTATCTGACACTTCATCACACAACTAGTAGACAAATGCCAACCGTTTCAATACTTGTTGTGCAAGAGCATCCCCTTTGTTTAGTTTAACAAATTTCAAGCAGCCTTCCAATAGATCAAAGACTATATATTGTCACCACCTATCCTAATGCATCCAATTGAGGGAAAGCCTTTGATCCTATATGTCTTTGCAACCACTTCAACATTGGGGGCATTGCTTGCACAAAATGACTATGAGGAAAAAGAAAGAGCTATATACTACATCAGTTGCACATTGGTTGGATATAAACTCAACTACATATCTATTGATTGTACATGTCTGGAAGTTGTCTTTGCAGCTCAGAAGTTAATAAATTACATCCTGAACCACCAAACACAATTAGTAGCAAAGATTGATCCATTGAAGTATCTTCTAAATCGAGTAGCATTGACAGGTCGGCTAGCAAAATGGGTTATGATATTGAGTGAATATGGAATACAATATGTTGAACACAAGCAATCAAAGGATGGGTAATAGCCGATCAACTCGCAGATGCACCTGTACAAGGCACTCATCCATTGATAGCTGATTTCCTTGACAAATCCATCTTTCACGCGGAACCTGCATCACCTTGGAAGCTGTATTTTGATGGGTGTCATACTGGTCATGGCTCCAAAGCAGGTATGTTGTTCATCACACCACAAGGGGACTCCATTCATAAGTCATTTTGAATTGCCTTCCCTTGTACCAGTAACATTGAAAAATATGAGGCACTTGTCACAAGACTCTAAATGGCTATAAAATGGAAAATCAAAACATTTCTAGTTTTCAGAGATTCTCAGTTAGTCATCAACCAGGTTACTGATGAGTATGACATAAAGGATGAAAATTTGATGCCCTACAAACACATGGTTGATATATTTCATGCATACTTCCACCAACTCACTTTTGTAAAGATTCTTAGGGCACAAAATAAGGCAGTAGACACGATGGCAACAATAGGATCTTTGTTAGACATTCCCAACAACATGCCACAATTTGAGTTCTTGGTAGAGCAATTGTTGGTTCCTACATATGATATCTTGGAGTCATAAATGGTTTGTGAGCTTGTTGGTCCAGTTCACCTTAGTATCAAGACATCTATGACTACCTCAAGTCCCAGAGCCTCCCACCAAACCTTTCCAATAAACAACAAAAATCCTTCATCTGCAAAGCCACCCATTATCCCATCGTCAGTGACACCTTATACCGTTGCAGCTTTGACAACATCCTTTTCGCTATCTCGACATTGATGAAGCTCGAACAACCTTACATGAGGTAAATGAGGGTATATGTGGATCTCAGTCGAGTGGCCCGACCTTAGCTAGGAAAGTTACGGGCCAACAATGGAAAATGATGCTCTTCAGTTTGTCAGAACATGTCAAAAATTTTAGGTGCACACTGATCTAATTCACACACCTGCATAGGAGCTTAGACCAATAATTTCTCCTTGGCCCTTCGCACAATGGGGACTTGACCTCATGGGCAAAATCCATCCCTCCTCTAATGGCCATAAATTCATTATCACTGCCACTAAGTATTTCACCGAGTGGATTGAAGTCGTCCCCCTCACCTACATCACGGGTAAGCAGATTTCCAAATTCATCATTTACTACATCATCTGTCGGTATGGCATCCCACAATCCATCATCATAGACAACGGTCGTCCATTCAAAAATCAAGACATCTATGAGCTTTTTGAATGCTTCCACATCCAACACCATTTTTCCACACCCTATGATCCACAAGGAAACATTCAAGTTGAGGTGTCCAATAAAACAATCTTACAAATTCTTAAGAAGACTATCAATGATGTTGGCCATGATTGGCATCTACAACTCAATCCTGCCTTGTGGGCCTACCGTACCAACATCCGCACACCCACTAGAGCCACTCCATTTTCCTTGGTCTATAGATCTGAAGCTATATTGCCCATTTAGGTCAAAATTCCCTCTCTTAGAGTCTCCTTGAAGGGATTGATTGATGACGAAGAATACCGACAGTCTTGCCTGCATGAGTTGGAAATGTTGCAAGAAAGAAGACAAAATTCCTTGAATCACTTACAGGCATATCAAAATCTCCTTTGCAAAAATTATAATAAAAGAGCAATGGTCTGAAAGTTTGAGATTGGTGATTTGGTCCTGATGCAAAACCCAATTAATCAAGTTGACAGAGAGAAACTTGGTATGTTCAAACCTAATTGGCTAGGTCCTTACATCATCACTGTTGCATTTGGTTCTAGTGCTTATCAGTTAGCTACACCAAACAAAGAATAATTGACAGAGGTTGTCAACAGTCGACATCTACGCAATTTTTATACATAGCATCAGAGAGCTTGGATGAAAACCTTAAAAATACAAAAAAAATCATCACCTTGATGAAAACCTGGAAAACAAGCGTCTTGGTGACACCAAAAAAATAAAAAAATGACAAAAATAGTAAAGAAAAATAACTTGTCCAATAGTGAAAACCTTGTAAATAGTCCCTTTGGATAGGTACCATGGTGAAAACCTAGAAAACAGGCTTCATGCGTAGTCAGTCTTTACTTCGCCATCTACTATCATTCCATCTACCTTCATCCACAATACATATCCAATCTTTCGACACCCTCACAATATTCATCATAGGTCGTGTCATTTTCGTCCATGGATAATAAGGGTTGACATCGGGCCTTGCATAACCCCTGCCTTTCGTCCCACGTATATCCCTTCCCATTTCATTCGGCTTGGATAGTCCTCGACCTAGCTAGGGGCATGACCTTTATCACCTTACTACAATGGGTATAGCATGTTGTCCTGAAAAATCATAAAAAGTCCTGAAAAATCATTAAAAAGTCTTGAAAAGTCATACAAATCATAAAAAGTCCTAAAAAAATCATAAAAAACATAAAATGTCCTGAAAAAATCAAAAAAATCATAAAATGTCTTGAAGAAAACACAAAAAATTCAAAAAACATCAAAAATCTCAAAAATAGTGTCAAAGTCCGTTGTGTATGTCCTGTCAATCTTGGTCATAATCGAACTACATTGTCTCTACGCACTTGCTACGTAGGCAAGGCCATCAATCGATGAGTCCCCAAGACATTAGGTCCATCCCTTTAGGATGGAAAAATAAAATCATGAGTCAATCTTATGTCCTTCAAATAAAGTCATTGGTTGTGCCAAACTACAAGGTCTTTGAGTGCATGACGTAGGCAAGGCCATCAATCGATGAGCCCCAGAGGTTGTACTAGGTCAATCCATTAGGGTTCATGACATTGCACTTTCACACACATCAAATATCTTCAAGTCAAGCAAACTGTAACAATCTCTTCAATCAACATTTTCATCAAATTGGCATGTCAACATTGGCATGCGGTCAATTCGGTCATCTAGTCAAACTCTATCAACCTGTCAAAACTATTGGTTATTCTTTGGATGTGTCCTTCTGAAGAACAACCCTTGTCATTATCATTTGGTATTTTGAGAGATTCTCCTGGCATTCGAGAATTGATCCTCTAGACATCGACATCATTTAGGATGTGTCCTTCCTAAATTTGACATCACCTGACATTCGACAACCTTGACCTCATCAAACTTGGCATCTCGACATTAAAATATTTGACCTTTGAACATTGGCAAAACACCTGGGAAACACTTGGCAAACATTATCTGTCTTTTGATTTTCATCATGCTACTAGTTCCTCACGTCAGAGGAGCCACGACGTAACATGATGATTGCCTTTGTTTTTTTTTATCATCCTCCTGCTAGTTCCTCGAGGATGTTCTAATATCAAGATTTAAAGGAGCAATGATATATTATGATGATCATCTTGTCTTTTATGGTTGTCATGTGGCTAGATTGTCAAGGATGTCCTGACATTCGGATTTAGAGGAGCAACTACGTTTCATGACTAGTCTTGTTCATTTGCGGTTGGTTATGACAAAAAGACTAGGGGCAATTGAGTTCCTCGTATGAGTCATGATCATCCTTTTCTGTGATTTCTTGTCCTATTTGATGGTACAACCTTGCACACTATTGATCTATGGCATATCATAGTGTTTGTTGGCCATTACAATAATCTGCCCAATGATGATTCGAGCAACACCTATTAGTTCTTTGGAAAATATTAGTTCTTCTCTTCCCCTCTAACATTTCCTCTGGTATGCATCTTCATCATCCTTATCTTAGTCCCTTTATCTTCTAGTCTCCTTTTCCATTTCGAGAGCCCACTCGTGTTCTCTAAACCTGATCGTCCTCTCGAGGGGGCATACCACTACTGCCTAGTCATCCTTCCTCTCCCCACTTTCACACTGGGGCATATTTTTGACTTATCTTCTTTGTCACAATGTGATAAACTGCATTATGACAAAGAGGGAAAAAATGTAGACACATAAAAATGTCCTTGTCATAAGTCTTTTATTGATTAGATAACTTAATTATTTAATTAATTCATTGTCATCCTTTATTTTCCTCTTGATTAATTAAATGAATTTTATTTAATTACGCCACTAATATCCTTGTCTTCTATAATTAAATAAATTATATTTATTGTAGACACATAAAAATGTCCTAGACTTGCTAATACCATTTTTCTATTGTCATAAGTCTTCTATTGATTAGATAGTTTTAATTATTTAATTAATTCACTGCCATCCTTTATTTCCTCTTTGATTAATTAAATAAATTTTATTTAATTACGTCACTAAAATCCTTGTCTTCTATAATTAGATAAATTATATTTATTTAATTATTTATCATCTTTCCACTATAATTAAATAGTTATTTTAATTATTTAACTATTCATTTATCCTCTTCTTCCACAATTAAATACATTTTATTTATTTAAGTGCTTATTAATTTGTCATCTTCTTTCCATTTTGAATTAAATTAATATTTAAATAAAAAATTAGCTTGTTACATGTCCCACTTTTGAATTAAATTGATTTTTAATTCAAAAGGCCAACTCAACCTATAAATTAAATAATTTTAATTTATTGTTTGATTTTGTATAGTCTTTCCATTATCAACTTTCCTTCTAATTTTAAATAAAATCATTTATTTAAAATTACCCACTTTCTAATTTCCCACCAAGTAAATAATTTAAAATCATTATTTACAACTTTCCTTCTAATTTTAAATAAAATCGTTTATTTAAAATTACCTACTTTCTAATTTCCCACCAAGTAAATAATTTAAAATAATTATTTACAACTTTCCTTCTAATTTTAAATAAAATCATTTATTTAAAATTGTCCACTTTCTATTTTCTCACCAAGTAAATAATTTAAATTAATTATTTACTGTCACATGGCCCCACTTTTGAATTAAATTAATTTTTAATTCAAAAAGTCAACTTTCCTCTATAAATCAAATAATTTCTAATATTATTAGATTTTCTAGCTTTTTCTTTTTCTGTGCCCATATTTTCTCTTGTCACATGCAACCTTGATCATTGATTTGATTTGCTAAAATCAAATCTCAGCCATTCAATTCAAATTTTAACCTAATATTGCCCTAAACCTAATTGGTAGTTGTCACATTTAATTCCAACCATTGATCTTAGGGAACCTGTCATTTTTTAATCTTGGTCCTCCATTTAAAATTGGCATTTCTATAAAATGTCAAAATCAACCTCAATTTGACATCTCTTAATCTCTTGACATCTTGCATACTCTCACACTTCTTGTCATTTTGCTAACATTGTCATTTTGTTGGCTTTTCTATTACATGTAGGCTTTAGTCTTCACTTGCATTGTCATATGGAATGCTTCAATATTTGCTAGGACATGTCATAGGCACATTTGCTCACAAACATCTGAGGGCAAACCACATATTTGCAGCAAATGGAGAAGGGCTATGGAGGTGAATCATGGAGGTTTTGAGGAGCTTTGGTAATATTGTTCCTTGTTTTGCTTTGTTTCCTCCTTTGTGTTTCATAGTTATACTAGGGTTTTATTTCTCACTAGGATTTAATACTAACCTTGGAAATATACCTCAGTTACAGGTTCTAGATGAGGGTTTTCAAACAAATTTTTACAGATTTTTGAGTGCTTTTCAATGGTTTTTAGATTTAGGTTTATTACAACAAGTTTCAGTTTTAGATTTTTGTGAATTGAATGTGGAATGCAAGTGGAAATTATGACAAAATGACAAGCTATAAAAGCTAGTTTGATATGCAATTTTTGTTTCAATTTTCAAATGCAAGTTAATATGATGTATATGATATGCAAAATGACTATTTTTTTCTATTTTTTAGATTTAATTAATCCAAAATATGCAATCCTAAAACCTTAAATGAAATGCGAAGATAAGACACCCTAAATGAGACCTAATTCAATGCAAATAAATACAAACAAATTCAAGATCTAAATCTAGGATGAAAAAGGACTCCAAAATTAGAAAATGCAAGGATCAAACTCTAGCTCAAAAGGTCAGGTTCACCATAATGAAATGTAGAAAAATATGTTCACCAAAATGAAACAAGTATGATGCACCTATTTCTTTAATTTAATTCAAAATATGTGTTATAGAAGAAAGACCTGAAAACTATCAGAACTAACTATCAAAAAGCAAATCTGGAAAGTTGAGAAAGTTGTGTACCTATCACCAAAGATGTGTTTTCAGACCTCACTGAGGACTCATTCACCCTATGAGAAATGGGTCCTGGCTAGGGCTCCAGGAAATAATTTTTTGGGTTATGTTCGTACACTCCCAAATTTTAGTTGTTCACTATCAAAAATTTATAAATAAATCTTGTAGATCAATTTTCGTGATTTGATAACTTTTCTTGCAACTTTGAAAAATTTGCAAATTTCTTCAAATTTTCTCTCCAAATGATCTTCAACCTAAAATCTACAATCACATATCAAAGAGAGAATGTGTTGTTTTGTTAGGGAATGGGGATTTGCCTTGGTCAAACCCCATTTTGGTAATTAAGCCTTGAAATGAATAAAAGATTGAAGGATTGATGAATGAACAACAACATGTAACAACTCACCAAACCTTAATTGAAACCTTGGAGTAGAAATCTATAAACTTGCATGAAGTGGCCTCAATGAATATAGATCTTGATCATGAAACTTGATGTGAAACAATGCCCCTTTGATATGCTTGATTGATTTTGAACACTACATCAACATATGAGCTCAAACAACATGCATGATGCAATACATCTTTTATGTGACAATGGAATCTTGATTGATGCAATAATCTTCTTCAAATCTACGCTTGAATGTCTTGAAATTGCTCTTGAATGCTCTCTTGATCATAAGTTTGCTAGAATGCTTGAAGACTTGAAATTTCCTAGTGAAACTAAGTGAAATGACCTTGTATTTATACATATCTTAAGGTTAATTCCCAAAATTCAAACATCATAAGCCGACATTGAATTAAAGATTTGAAATCACTAAAATACCGCAAAAAATGTATTTTAAAGGGGGTTCCTAGGTCTAAGTGAGGACCCATTCGTCATAGGGAAAATGGGTCCTAGGCCACTTACCTAGGACATACTTTGGGAAATGTTAAACATTATGTAAAAATAGGGTCCTAGAACTAAGTGAGGACCCATTCTCCCTATGGTGAATGGGTCCTAGGTCACTTACCTAGGACACACATCTTCCAAAGTTAAGTGTTGTGAAATGGAATTTATGAATGTCGGGTTTTATCTTGCATTAAATTAGGCTTGGATTTGAATTAAAGGGGTCAATTAAGGAAAATTAACCTCAATCAATTAATGAAGCCTTATATTAATGTGAAAGTATAAAGGTACACCTTACGACACCAAAAAATGCACAATTAAGCCCATTTTAATAAAAAGGGCCCTAAACTTAATGTGAATATGAAAAACATATTACAACACTAAATTAAGACATATTAGGTTAATTTCATTATTAATTATTTCCAAAATTAAGTGTGAAAAAGGAATACTTTTTCCTACACTACAATTCCAAAGGAATATTCCTATACAAGTGTGAGGGAAAATAGCCTTTTAATTAATTTGAGAAAATTAATTAGTTGTGCAAGTTGGAGTTAATAAACAATGGGCTTATTTAACTTGAGTAGAGTTAAAATTTGGAGGATGAAATAATGAGGATTAGCAAGTGGATAAGACTAATTAATTAACTTAGGCGAGTTTAGGGGATTTTAGAGGAATGTGACATTTAATTAAATAATTAGAGTTATTTAATCAAATGGGAAGATATAAGAGTTTTAATTAAATAAATTGGACTATCTAATTAAATGAGATGAAAATTAGTATGAAGGGGGATGAATTAATCCAATAAAATTGATTATTTTATTAATAGGAGAAAGTGATAAATTTATTTAAACAATTGTATTATTTAATTAAATAATTAGAAAAGAGGTGATTCAAGATGAAATGGTGTTGATAATCAGATTTAAATGTGTAATATTGATCAAGATGATTTGAAGTGTCTACACTATGTTACTAACATTGAAGAAATTTCTTTGTAAACTAAATAGCTTCCTATTCCATTAATAGCCAATATTATTCAGTACTAAGCAACTTCTTAAATAGATTAGGCCTGCTAGAATGAGACCCACAAACACCTTTGTGTACTTCTTACAAGGTAGCTTGAGATTCTTCTAGTTTGAGACATTGAAGCAATGTACCATCAATGCTTCATCAATATAAAGTGTCTCTAAAGATAGTGAATCATGTGGTTTGATGGATGAAAGTTTTCTTTTGGTTACTAGTAAGGTTAGGGGGTATAGGGGGTATAGTTCCATATTGGATATAGGCATAGATGTCTTGGTACCAGGGTGAATCAGGACTTACAACATCACACACAAGTTTGGATTTTGGGACCTCGAATGTTGGTATAAATAGTTGTTCCACAAGGACTTCATACTTAGGGTTATTCTTTGACATTTCAAGAAGAGACCCAATGGTATTCATTAAATTTGTAGCCTTATTACTGATTGTTAGTATCTGCTCAAAGAGAATGAATAGAAAATATTGTTTAAAACTATCAAACATCCTTTTGTAGGGGAGTAGCTTATCATCCTTAGTTTGGTATTCATCATTCACTTGTCTAATGACTAAATGTGAATCACCATAAACATGTAGCTCTTTGATTTCCCACTCAATGAACATTCATAACCCAGTGATAAGTGCCTCATATTCTACTATATTGTTTGTGTAAGAAAATTCAATCCTGTATGCTTTAGGTATGCTATCTCCCTAGGGTGTGATAAAGATAATACCAGATTCTTTGGTTGAGACAAGGATTCCTTCATCAAGGAACTCTAATATTAATGGTTGGTGATCATCAATAGGTGTTTCAACCAACTAGTCTATGATTACTTTTCCCTTGATTTCCTTTCTATCGTCATATTCTATGTCAAATTTGTTGACAATAATGACCCATTTTCCATTCAACCAATGAGATTTGTTTTATCCAATAAATATTTCAAGGGATCAACTTTGGAGATTAGCTTGATTTGTTAATTCAACATGTAATGTCTAAGCTTTTGGGATGCAAAGACAACTTCTAAACAAGCTTGCTCAATAGATGTATAGTTTAGCTTATACCCAACCAAGGTACTACTAATATAGTATATTTCTCTTTCTTTGTTGTTTTGATCAATATGTTCTAACAAAGCTCCTAAAGTTGTAGATGTTGCTGATATGTATAAGATCGTTTGTTTATCTTGTATAGGAGGCATCAAAATAGGAGGGGATGCCAAATAGTCCTTGATTTTCTAGAAAGATTGTTCACATTTTTCATCCCACTTAAATGTTACATACTAATGAAGCAAGTGTGTAAAAGGATGACACTTATTTGTTAATTGTGCTATGAATCTTTGGATTGATTGAAGTTTTCCTTGTAGGCTATGTAACTATTTCAATGTTTTCGGAGGGGGCATTTCCATAATAGCTTTAAATTTTGTGGGATCTACCTTGATGCCTCTATGGGATAAAATATAACCTAGTATCTTCTTGATTTAACCCCAAAAAAACACTTCTTAGGATTATGTGTATCTTGTACTCTTCTAATCTATCAAATATGTGTGCCAAATTATCCAAGTGTCCTTGTCTTGTCAAAGATTTTTCCAAAAGATCATCTACATATTCTTCCATGGTGATGTGATAAATGTCATAAAATATAGTACTCATGGCCCTTTGATAGGTGGCTCCCATGTTTTTGAAACAAAACAACATGTCATTCCAACAAAAAGTTCCCTAGGGACAAGTGAATGCTACCTTATGTTGATCTTCGAGTTCTATCTTGATTTGGTTATATATATAAAATCCATCCATTAGAGATATAATTTCATGGCCCGCTATCAAATCCACTATTATTTCTATGTTTGGTATAGGGAAATCATCCTTTGGACATGATTTGTTGAGATATCTAAAATCAATGCAAATCCTTATGCCCCTAGTGGGTTTTGAAATGGGTACTAGATTCAAAACCCACTCAGGATAGTCAATAGGCCTAATGAATCCTACATCAAGAAATTTTTGTAGCTCCACTTTGACCAAGAGTGCTATCTAACGTTGCATCTTGCGGAGCTTCTATTTCACTGTCTTAGTTCTAGGAAAAATTGTGAGATGATGACTACTAAGGATGGGTCCAAACTAGGCATATCTACATAGGTCTAAGAAAAAATGATCTTTCATTCTTCTATGAAAGTTATGAAGTTTATTTTTTCCTCGGGATCTAAAGAGGTTGCATGATAGGATATCTTTGACACATCTACTATTCTCACATTTATCAATTTAAAATCTTCAACCAAAACTGTCAACCTTTCCTAATATTGTGTGATAGGGAGATAAAATCCTCCATCCTCAGGTGTCTCAAGGAGGTTTTCACCCTCAAATACGTCCTTTATTTTGAATATTTCATAATCTAATAGCACCACATCATGGTTTTCACTAGGGGATCTAATTTAGATTTTTAGATTTAGATTTTTATTTTTGCAACTAGAGGTTTCAACCTCCCTTCCAAAACATGTTCTTGGTGCAAGTTCGGCGTCAAATCCAAATTTATGATCTCCAAGTAGTATACCCTCTCGAAGTTCCATAAACTTAATGATATCTTCATCATTTTGGAATACATCCAAAATAGGTGCTAATTGTTGTTTATCCCATTCTATCAGTTGCAGATAAATGAGTTGAAGTTTGTGTGTTTGGGATGGTTGGTCATAAGAAAGAGTAGTGATGGTGTTTATGCATGTCTTCAAATAGGTCTATGATATATAGGTTGCCATCTAAGAGGTCATAGTCATCTAATGTCCCAACCATGGAAGAAGAACCCTCCTCACAAGAGGCATTTTTAGTGTTAGGAGCCATATTAATTAGGAACCATAGCCTAGTCATGGGTTTTTCATACGATTTTCCATAATGATGGGCTCTCTCACACCTTGTTCATTTAGACCAAGGCCACATTTTCCTATGAATCCCATACCTTTAGCCAACTAATATCCTTTGCTATTTGGATCATCAAATATTGGAGGTAGCTCTTTCTCTTCCTCTTGTTCCTCTTTGTGTAACCATGTAGAAAGGTCTTCTTCAAAGACAAACTCATATTTCATGTCTCCCCATTTAGTAAATCGTGTAGGTTTAAATTCAATAATAACAGGTTGGACTTCTTTGATCTCTTTTTGTTTTCCATAAGCTCTTGGTGAAGGAAGAAGTTTCCTGATGCAAAAATATTGGTTGAAGTGATAATATCCACATCCATTGTCAAGTTCTTGGATCTTAAGGTCAAATTGAGGTGGATTCGATGATGAGGATGGAGTTGAAGATGATGAGGGTTGTGAAGATGACATGAGGGATGATGGGTCGTGTAGACACTCAAAAGTTGTCTTCACAATCGTCCTATTTTTTGTCTATTAATTAAATGGATATTATAATCTATTTAATTAATTAATTTAATATTTTCTTCTATTCATTCATCAATTCATTTAAATCATTAACATATTATAAACATTTATAAGCATTTATCCATATTATAAGCATTTATTCATTCATAACCATTATCTATTTGCATAATCATTTATCCATAAAAAAATTCATATTATTCTATTTGCATAATCATTTATCTATAAAGCATTTCATATTACACAATTTGCATAATCATTAAAATATCCTTTGCATCCATACCACATTAATCTTTATCCATTTACATGTTTCAGTAAATCATGTAAATACATAAATACATAAATTCATTAAATCAAACATTTAAATTCAAAAATCATATATAAATATAATTATAAACCTACATTATATCATAAACCCACTTATTTATCTCTCATCTCAATCAATTTCAATTAATTTCAATATGCATTTCTCCACTTCGGTCTTTTTTATTCCACATCTCTCCCAACTTGAATTCACCTTGTGAATTCATCTATAAAAGCCCTTCTTCTCACCAAAAAGCACATAGATTATCAATCCTCTCTTTTGTTTATCATAGCTTCTTGTTGCACATGTGCTCATAAAAATATGAGAGCATCAAATGCATAAACCAAGATCATGGTGAATAGAAAAAAAATGGAACTGATTTTCTTTTGAATGCATGTGTTTTGGGTTTTGCATAGCTTAGTTTCATTTTGCATGTGTTTTCATTTAAGAAAGGCTTTATTGATGATATGTTGAAATATTGATTTTGGATTTATAAGTTAAATCATTCAGTTTTTTAGTTTTTAGCATACACATAATGGTGAACTCGATGTGAATATCCCTGCGCCCAGATTTGTGGAGCAACAAATATTCAGATATTAATTTCTTATTTCTTATTTAGATTTGATACCTTGGTAGCATAATTTATTCTTTCATATGGTTTGAGCTTTCAGCTTAATAAATCCCAATGAAGGTTAAAGAGGAAATTTCAATTAATTCTATGGAGCTTAAATATTTGTATTCGAATCAAATTTGTGTGATTTATGAATAAACAAATAGAAGCAAATAGCTATTATCTGCACTAAATTAAAATTAAATCCATTTGCTATTAGTTTCAAATCGATCAGAGAAAATTTCATTTATGCCTCTGTATAGTAAAAAAAAATGTTGTCAAGTAAGTTGGTTCACAATAGCGGGATTTAAATGGGTTAAGCAAAGTAAATAAATAAACGAAAATTATTCAACATAAATAAACTTGAATGCCCACAACACAAAATAACTTTTTTTGGATTCTATTGTGAGATTGTGAGGCTTAGGAAATATTGAAACTTGGCAAGTAAATGCATATGTTTACCGTTCATACATTCATTCATGTTTGTAGTATTTGATTCCAACGAACCTTCACCTAATATTTCATGTCTGCCTTTGATCTGCACTTGGCAAAAACTTTCCAACTCCCTGAATAGTTATTGGCGAAATTTTTAAAGAGTTCTTCCTTCCAAAAATAGTCACAACATTTCCACTTTCAATGCATCCTCCAATAATAGCATTTTCATTTTCAACATATCTTGCAACCAAGGCATTTTCAAAACATTTCATTCACGTCAATTTATCTTGCCAGTTATCCTACAATCGCTTTCATTTATTTTGCAATCAACATATGCTCTCACATTTTTACATGGAGTTTCCTTTTTAACTTAGATCTAATTTTAGAATTAATTTTAATTTAGATTTAGTTTCTAACTTTTAATTTATCTTTTCAACTTTTAATTTAATATTTCTTTTAATTTAGATTTAGATTTTATCTTTTAAATTTTAACTTTTAATTTAGTTTTTAGCTTTTAATTGAAATTTAGCTTTTTAGCTTTTATTTTCTTAACTTAGATTTAGCTTTTAACTTCTAATTTAGATTTAGATTTTAACTTCTTCTTTTTTATTTTTTATAGGTAAGTGCTACCAAGGGGGTAGCTCCTATGATAAAGATCCAAACAAAGAATAAAGCATACCCTTGCCACAAGGGGTGTAACCTGTCAACAACTGTGTTGACCAAAATCCTACTAGATGAACATAACTTAACCTTTACAAGTACCAAAAATCAAAACAACCCAAGATTGGGAATGCAACAAAAAACTCAGATTCAACTTTTCTCCCCGGCTTTGGTAGATCTTAAGGTCATTGAATGTTTGAGACTGAAAGAGAGATATTTTTTTTCTCTTTACCTTTGTCCAAAGTAGATCAGATATTTCTTCCAATGACGATCCATCACACATTGAGTCAACAGTAATACCCCCAGTTTCAGAGGACCGAAAGAAAGAGTTCTTCGATAATGTTTCAAGCTTCACAATATGAGGAGAGGCGTTATCATCCACGAAACCTGCATCAGGCTTACATTCTTGGACATGGATTGGAGAAGCCATTGAGGGGGGAGAGCATGGGAGAATCATCCTTGACATTCAGAGTAGTGACATAATGGCTAGAATCAACCCCAATCCACTAGTTGGGCTGATTGAGGATGTTGTTTCCATGCACACGGGTTTGCTTCTTATTGCATTGGGGGGTACTATGAGTAGTTGAGTAACATTTTTTGTGCCTAAATGGGATCTTTTCATAATCTACAGGTTGTTTCCATCGTCTATTTCCAACCTTCAATGAAATTTCAACCGGAAGGCCTTTGGAAAGACCGAATTCGACACAAAGGTGAGCACAAGTAGAGCTTTCATAGTTGATTGTTTCTTTAGAAGTGTTGTGGTACTTTCCCAATCCATTGGCTATCGCTTTCAGGCACCCAATCTCCCAAAATTGTAGAGGTAAATAGGGCAATCTTACCCAAAGAAAAGCAAAGGAAAATGTTTCAGACTGTGGATCGAAAGAGGGGAGCCAAGGTTTGATGCAAAGGGTGTCACCTTGATAGAACCACAGACCAGTATTAAGTATCAATTCCTTATCTTCCATTGATTCAAATTCCAATATGAAGAACCCCTTTGCACAAGGGTAAATACTTATTTCATCCTCCAGGTGTGCTTTCCAATTTTTGCTTATCCAGGAGTGCAGGTTGCTTAATTTCAGCCAGACTTGCAAGAATTTGCAAATTAGTGCATGTTCCATCAGGTATGCCTCTCTGTCATTTGCGGTGTTGTCCAAGCAGATCTCGGGAATTTAGATTTAGCTTTTAGCTTTTAATTTAGACTTAGATCTAACTTAATTTAGATTTTTAATTTAGAGTTAATTTTTAATGTGGAGTTAATTTTTAACTTATATTTAACTTTAATTTATATTTAATTTAAGGTTAACTTTAACTTTAATTTTAGATTTAATTTAGATTTAATCTAATTAAGATTTAATTTAATTTAGATTAATTTTAATTTATAATTTAATTTAGTTTAATTTAAATTTGGACTTAATCTAGACTTAATTTTAATTTAGATTTGATTTCTAATTTAGACTTAATTTAGAATGTAGATTTAATTTAATTTAGATTAGAATTTAGATTTAATTTCATTTAGGATTAATTTAGTTTAGATTAAATTCTAATTTAGATTTTATTTAACTTAGCTTAGATTAACCTTAATTTAGATTCTAGATCAAATGTTATTTCTCTTCTTAGTTTAGTTTTTTATTGTCAGGCTAATTTTGTTAACTTGGCTTTTTTTCAAGTTTGCATGCTAGAGACTTGAAAAGTGAAAATAGAAACACATGTTTTTCAGAGAATGGAGGCTTGAAACTACTAATGACATTTGGTGTAGGATGTTTCTTAAAGATTTGATTTTTTTAAACCGATTGTCTTTTAGTATAGCAAACACTTCAATTGGTGCTTAAAAAGAACAACTATCTTCTTTCACATAGATTTGACTAGGGGGTTAATAAACCACTATTTTTTGTGCTTGTAAGATGGTAGGTGTATGCTCTCACCTTATGAAAACTTGGTGATCAGAAGCTAGACCCATCTATTTCTATGTTTACCCCTTAGAGGACCTACCTTGAAAGAGGGAATGACCCAAGCGATAACAAGCTAAAGCCAAGCTCTTTTGAACTGCTATATAAGAAAAGTGTTTTTTGATGAAAGTCATTAAGCAACAGGTGCAGATGTTTCATACCGACAAGTGCCATCCTCAGTAGCCCCATGAGCTAGGTCAAAATCCTTTCCTAGGAAGGGATTGGGAGGCCTCTTGATTGACCATAACTTTGAGCTAATCTTTCCATGTGTATGGCCACCTTGAACAGATTCCCTTACTAGAAACCAATTTGTGTTAGTGGCCAAAAACCTTTTTATATGCTTGTTGATCACAAGAGGTCAGACCTTTGAAGTTGCTCCATGTTTTCACTAAGCATGTGTAGAGGTAGGAATTCCTCTTTGGGAAATTGAGACTTGGTGAGCTGTAGAAGTGAGTGTCGTGGAGGGTAGCTAATGCCACCAAGTCTCTAGCTATCTGCCTTGTTTAAGTGGCTAGAGAAATCCAAGTGGGGATATCAACCATTGGTTTCCTTTCCAACCCTAGGATTGTGCATGATTGTTTTCATCTTGAAATCAAACTTTTTTCACACCAAAAAAAAAAATCAAAAACATTTTGTTTGCTTGTGTTTTATGTGTGTGTCTTTCAAACAAACAAGCAAACAAATTTTACACTTGAAAATTGCAACACTTCACAGCTTTAGACCAAGCAACATTTTCAAACAAAACAATCAAAATTAGGTCAAACTCTTGCCAAAATAATATTCAAACCTTTGAGACCCATTTTTAGACCAACTTCTTGCTGTGATTCCTATTTAAAACTAGAAACTTGCTCCATTCACCTTGCATATCATCATTCCATTATTAGGTCACCATTTTAGGTACCTTGGAAATCCTCATTACTTGCATATCCCAACATCACATTAGGCTAGCTTTTTCGGACTTTTAGGCTTGGCACCTTGTGGAATTTTAGGATAGAAGAACTCTCTATACCTTGGTACGAATCATTGCTTCAAAAAAGATTGTCATTTGACCAAGTCACTTTTTAACTTATTCCTTTTTCATTTTGGTGATAATTTCCTACTCACAAGTCTAGTTGGGAAACTCACCTTGTCACTCTTTTCACTTGTCCTAGAAAAAGACCATTATACAATCCTAGTTGAAACATTTGTTTACCCTTGGATGGTTAGTGATCCCAATCAAAATTCCAAACTCTGCCATCCAACATACCAAGTTTGGAAAATAAAAAGTGATTCATCTAAACGTCTGAACAATCCTCCCACATCTACCATCATCCATCATTCCAAAAATCATACCTCACGAATCCATCACATCTTGGAAACAACTCTTTATTGTAAGGAATCTCATGGCACTCTATCACAATGTGTGTATTCTGATAAAGCCAACTCTACTATCAACAAGGATCACAATGACATTAATTAGTTGTATGCAAACGCTATGATCCTAACAAGGTAACTACTTCATAAAGGTCATTATTGGCATATCATGGCACCAATGTCTACATCAACATCATTCAAGGATTTAGAAAAATTAGCGATCATCTAAAGCATCAAGACCATTCTAAAATATCAAAAATACAAACAAAAAAAATCAAGAAAAAAGTCAAGAAAAAAAAATAGTAAAGAGAAAAAAATCGTCTAATAGTGAAAACCATTTTTATGGTGCTTTGGATAAGTACCATGATGAAAACTTGGCAAACATGCATCATGTGTAAGAGAAATTATCTATGTGGACCTTTACACTTGGGGGAAAGTTGTCTCATCTCCCATACCCTTCACATGACATTTATTATGACATTTCCATCTATCCATTTAATCCCTATCATTTCTATCTATTTCCCACCTACTTTGATCTTGATAAGGACTAGAGTACAAACATAAATCATGCTTTGGGAAAAATCTTGACATGTCTATCCTTTGTTCATACAATATCCATGAAATATCATGTCATTTCCTTCATAGCATTATCCAAGTCCATACCTTGGAGAAAATAAATTATCCTTATACGACATAGTCCTTGGAGACCATACGATAATTCTTCTAGCCAATAATCCTCATGTAACCTATATTTTACCAAAACCACCCATCATCCTTTCATACCTATTGTTTGTCTGGGTTTTCCCTTGTCAATGGTCTAAGGATCCTCTATCATCTCATCTAGTCCTAAAGAAGTTAGCAAATGAAACAAGCCTAATCCATGCAATCTGGTGCATCATCCAAAACATTCCTTGGCTTTGTTCCTTGCCTTGTTGTAGACCTTGATCCTTTAGTCACATTATCGTCATCCTCACATTATTTTGGGATGTGTCCTTCCCACGTCAAACGTTTTCATCATCATCATCACCTATCAATTAGTATTCAACTTAACTAAGGGCAAGATCATGTTTGTCCTTGGATTCTTGTGCATGATGGCTTGCTTGCTTGTAGGCATCATTCATATGCATTTTTCATGGTCATTATAGTGTATCATCCATAACATAATCCACATTCCCCATATCAAAACATTTAGAAAAAGACAAAAAAAAATCAAAACATTCCAAAAAGACCAAAAAAATCAAAACATTTCAAAAAAAAAGAAAAAAATCATAAAACTTCAAAAATAAAAAAAATCAAAACATTTGAAAATCCAAAAAAATCATAAAATTTCAAAATCCAAAAAAAATCAAAACATGTCAAAACCTAAAAACATTCAGATAACTTTCAAAAAATCCCAAAATCAAAGTCAAAGTCTATCATCTCAGTCTTTTTCATTGTTGAACTACGTTGCCTCTGCGACTGGACATAGACAAGGTCATCTGTCGATGTGCCCCTGAGGCATTAGGTCAGTCCTTTAGGTGTTGTCTAATAAAATCATGATTTGGTTATTTGTTTTTGAAACAAATTTAATGGTCATGTTGAACTATGAGGTCTCTGTGCATTGCTATGTAGGCAATGTCATATGTCAATGAGCCCTCGAGGCCCCCTAGGTTAGTCTTTAGGGTTCCTCGAGTCAGTCAAAATAAATCAGACACTATCAACTTATATGCGACATCATCATCTGAAATTCAAACACAAATCCTGAATCAACAAGACAAGCAAGCCAACAAATCTCCAAGTCAAATCAATCAAACCAGTCAAATCGATCAAACCCAATGGTCTTATATAGGATGTGTCCTTCCTAAAACCAAAATTGGCGTCTTATATGACATGTTTCTTCTCCTAAAACTAGACCTTGTCAAAATAGTCCACCTTTTGCTCACTTCATCACTTAACACACTCGCAAGAACTCATTGAAAAACAAATTGAATGGATGTTGACCTTGTTGGTCTATTTTGTCTTATCTTTTGGATTTTCTTTGGTCATGTTACTAGCTACCTTGAGGATGTCCCATGAAGGATTTAGTGGAGTAATGATGTCTCATGACTCATCTTTTATTTGATTGTTGTATGTGGTTTGTCTTGACAAAAAAACTGGGGCAACATGACCCTTCGTATGATTTAGGACATTCCTTGTCTATGACTGTATATTTTACATATGGATGACCTTGCATACTTTGGTCTATGGCATACTTGTTGTCATTTATGTCAAAATGGGATCAGATGTCAGGTGGAACTAATATTGCATGGTGGAGAGGTAACATTGATGTCAAAATATTGGAACTAATCATGTTGTTGCAGTGAGTTTCTTCAACACTCAAAAGAAAAGTCTGATTCAAAATTCGACATGGGTTTTCTGAGAGCTTCTTAGAAATGAGTGGTGTAGTTCCAAAAGATGCAAGAATTGATTAGAATCAAAGTAATTATGCTCTTTGGTGAAATTAGGGTTTTTACAGCTAAACCCTAGGGTTGTAGTCATGGTGACCAGACAGGTTTCTATTTTGTCGGTGACTAGCGTTTGGTGGAAAATGGTTTATTACTTAAGTCATGGGATTCCAATATTTTCTAACATATGTCGCAGGGTTCTAGAGTTTCATAACCTCCTGACTTAGCGACTTTGAGGTTCTTTTTATTATTGACAAGTCATGGGTTTTCAGAACTTCACAACCTTTGACTAGAAGTTCTTAAGTTTAGATTTTTAGTGACTTAGCGAATGGAGCGATAAGGTGTAAGAAGGGCTTTATTAGCATGACAAGAGATTTTTTATGGTGACTGTGTATCAGCAGTTGCAGGTCACATTAGTTACAAATTATGTCTATGAATTCATAGGTATGACCAACCCCTTCACCTTATGTTTATTGTCCGAAAAATATTCAACAACTATAATATTTCCTAAGTTTTTCATGAAAATATTTGTCTTCACTTGATCAACAATGGAGGTCAAGCCTTGGAGATCAGATGGTGCCCGCATACCCCACTAAAATTTCAGTGGGGCTCAATCAAGACCCGCGAGATCAACAAGGAACGACGATAATCAAATTTTGAAGATCGACGGTGCTCACAGTATGTATGGTGGGACCTATAGAGGCAACAAATGTAGTTAGTGGAATGTGATGTCACAATGACAGGTGGCAATGAATGTTTGCATCAAGGCCATCAGTAATGATGTAGATCAAACAAATTTGATCGAACAATGTAGGTTGATGGAAGATAGAACCTTGGTATGATCAAGGAAATGAATGCGAAGGGTATGATCAACTGATGAGATTTAAATAACCATTTATCAGACAGTTGTGTTTTAAAGTTGCGATGATGAACAAAGAACACAGGATCATGGCACGAGGGTTGGAGATCGATGGTCCATATTTGAGCAAGGTAATTATGAATGACTAACTGTGTGTAAACTGGGTTTCACCTGTAGACCAACTTGAAGATAGAAATTTATTGATCTAACTACCTCAACGACATAAGTAAGATGATTTGATGCACAAAATGAAGGAAAAGGTTGTCACAAATTGAAATATAAAGATCGGATTGGAGGTTTAGAAGAGAGAATTAACTACATATCCAATCTTATGGTTTGGAAGGATGGAAATGAAGGAAAATAATTTGTACCAAAAATTAATGTTGCACGGCTCAATGCAACTGAAAGACAGTGAAGAAGATATTCACCCTAGTAGATGATTTGATCTGTTAAGAAGATCCCAAGGAAATCATGATGATAGAACCCTATACAAAACTATTGTGTAATGTGTCTAAGTGTGTAGAGTGAGATAGCTAAGTGTTGTTAAGTGTGCTTCGATGCTTTTCGTGTTAATTGAAGAACATGCCATAATAAGAAGTGGGAGATACAGAGAAAAAAGGTGGGTGCATTCAGGCGGACAAAGAATGCACTAAAGGAAGAATAGAGTTGAAGGAGTGTAGTGGAGAATACAGTTGGAGCAGAAGGGTGTAGAAGAGTAAAGAGACTTGTTGTGACAACAACAAATAGTTGAGCAGTTATAGAGTAAGCAGTAACATTCAATAGATTTCCTTAGAAACAAATTGTAATAATCTTACATGTTGTAAATCTGATTGGTTGGTGCCATCAGATAATTATTTTGGTGCTCAATTCAGGGGATAGGTGTCTCCTTAGGGTTGGTGCCCTTAAAAGTTGTAACAAAGGATTTCATTGTGAGGATGGATTAGGACAGTAGCTCCTAGCAACATTTTATCATCATGGTTTTTTCTTAGGTTTTCCACGTATATCTGTTATTATGTGTTCATATTTTATGTGCATGTGTTTGTCATATCTTTTAAGTTTTAATCTACACATCTAGTTTTAAATGTTGTGTATGCTCTTAAGTTAAGAACACAATAATTTTAATTTCTATTGATTCACCCCCCCTCTCAATAGATTGTTGTGTTCCAACAATTGGTATCAAAGCCCTAGGTTCCCAAGGAGTAGCTTAACCAACTCGGGTAGATCCTTGACTTTGTTAACATAGATGGCCAATCAAGAAAGATCTTCCTCAACCAAGCCACCTAAGTTCAATGGAATATATTATTCCTATTGAATTTCATTAATGAAAGGGTATTTGGGATCCTTAGGTTTTGATGTTTGGATGTCAGTAGTAACTGGGTACACACCACCTACCACTCCTCCTACTGATCCTACAACTAAAAGGGACTTTGAGAACAACGAAAAAACATGGTTCACAATCATGAATAGTCTATTTTGTTGATTATCAAGGTGAAGAAATCTTACAATATGAACTTAAATGTGAATGAAAATTTGAAATATGTAGATTCACCTTTAGCCTTAGTGTGAAGAAAGAATGAGAGAGATATAGAAGAATCATAAAACATGAAACAACAAATTTACTTGGAGAAACCCTGAAGGAAAAAAAAATCCACCACCAAAAGAGAGGAAAGTATATTACTAATAATCTGAGATATTACATGCAACAATAGACTTCTCTTATCAATCTCTATAAAATCTGGCAGCACCCTTTTACCCTGCAAACCTACAAAATTGAATTGAATAACTCTAACTCAAGGCCCCAATTTAAAGAGATTTGTGAGGATGAAAACCACCATGGTTTCATCAAACAATAGGAAAAAATAACACCTAGAAAAAATCATGCCTCCCTCCTTGAAGTGGTCAAAAAATACCAAAATTAGCCTCTTACAGATGCTCTTACAGCTGTCATAAGGCATCTCTCTTGCATGGGCGCTTGGGGTCCAAAAATAACATATTCTGTGATAGGGAATCTGTCATACTGTCATAGCCTCTTATGAAAACTTTAATACATGTCATAGATGCTCTTACAACACCCTATTTTGACCCAACAACCTCATTCTAGAAGATTCCAAAGTTGGACGCCTAGCTATTTTTTCCTTTTCCAAAAGGACAAACGGTAATGGTAACACTACATTTACATTGTCTCTTTCACCACCATTGGTCAAACGATTTCACCTCTTACGGGTAAATGTACAAAACCATTTAGGAGAATAATTAATTAAAGGATTTACAAGGTTGATGGCACCTAAATCCTAACATTCTCCCACTTGACATCATACATTGTAAATTACACCCATAGAGATACAATTACATAGAATCAAGTACAGTGTTCAAGGCCCATGGCCTTCCTGCACCAAGATAAACTATCCATGGTGATTGGATTCATAAGAGAATCTACAACATTATCCAAAGTGTCAATTTTTTCAATCAAGACCTTTCCATTCTCAACCATTTCTCACACAAAGTGATACTGAACATCAACAATGTACGAGCATGATACATAGGATTTTTAGCCAAACATATGACACTCTAATCCTCACTATCAAAACCAATACCATTACCAAGTATCTATAACCAAACCGCCTCCTTAGAGGCATGTGTAGATGCCATATACTCTGCTTCAGTGGTAGACAAAGCAACTGGAGGTTTTCTTTTACTCATCCAACTCAATGCACCTCCAAACAAAGTAAACACATAGCCACTAGTGGACCTTCGATTGTCCAAGTCACCTGCCCAATCTGCATCAACAAAACCCTGTATATCTAATGAATTATCAACATTATCAGTACCATGATAAACCAAACAATAATTAGAAGTGCCTCACAAATATTTAAATACCCTTTCAACAAAATTCCAATGTTCTTTACTAGGATAGACATAAACTTGCTTAGAACGCCCATTTCTTGGGCTATATTTGGTCTAGTACAAACCATTACATACATTAAACTACCGACAACACTAGCATAAGGAACTTTAGACATTTCATCAATATCATCATCCGATTGAGGACACATGTCTAAACTTAACTTAGTGCCAATAGGAAATGAAATATTTACTAGTTTACAGTCCTACATATTAAACCTCTACAAAATAGTGTTAACATACTTACTCTAACTTAACTAAAGCTCTATGTGAACCTGATCCCTAATGACTTCCATCCCAAGAATATATTTAGCAGCCCCTAAATCTTTCATATCAAATGTGCCAAAAAGCTGATTTTTAAGTTCCCTAATCATTACCTTATTGTTACCAATGAACAACATATCATCCACATATAAGACAATAATCAGAATCTAATCATCAATAACTTTAAAATAAACACAATGATCCTCTTCACTTCTAACAAAATCCAACTTTAATGAAAAGGCATCAAACTTTTGGTACCACATCCTAGGTGATTGTTTTAAACCATATAGAGACCATTTTAATCTTCAAACCAAGTGTTCTTTTCCTTTCACAATAAAACCGTCAGGTTGTTGCATATAAATTTCTTCCTCAAGATCCCCATGCAAGAAAGTAGTTTTAACATCTATTTGTTCTATTTCTAAATCATAAGTAGCAGCAATGGATAAAAGGAATCTAATAGAAGTTAACTTAGCAACAAGAGAGAAAATTTCACCAAAACCAACTCCCTTTCTCTTGGAGTAGCCCTTGGCCACTAATATGGCCTTGTACCGTTCCAACTTACCGTTTGCACCAAACTTCTTTTTATATACCCAGTTACAACCAATGGCCTTTCTTCCTTTGGGAAAACTAACAAGATCCCAGGTGTCACAGTTTTTCAAAGATATCGTCTCATTCTACATGGCCTACATCCAACACTCACATTCTTCTGAAGAGAGAGCCTCCCTGAAAGATTTAGGTTCATTATTAGTACATAACAAAGCAAATTTACAACAAAAATCAGGTGGGCTATACCTGTCAACTGGATTTCATTGTCTTGTGGACCTTCTCAAAGGTGGAGTAAGAGGTTACTCATGTTCATCCTCATTGTTTTCAATACAACAAATTCTTCATAACTCTCTTCTTCTTCTCCGTCTTCTTGTCCATCTCTTTGTTCTTCTACGTGTGCATCTTCTTGCTTAGTTTCAAAATGCACTATTTTTTACTTTTCTTTTGGTTGATCATCTTCAGAGTTAGCTCTAAATTCCCTGAAAATAACATCTCTAGAAAATATCATCTTTCGTGTTAGTGGATTCCAAATTTTATAACCTTTAACATTTTCACCATAACCCACAAAGATGCATTTCTCATATTTGGGATCCAATTTAGACCTCCTCTTTAGGCACATGAACAAAAGCCTCACAACCAAAGACCCTTAAATGTGAAACTAAAGGCTTTTTACCCAACCACATTTCATAAGGTGTTTTATCAACAAGAGCTTTACAAGGAGATCTATTAATTAAATAACAAGCAGTACCAATAGCTTATGCCCAAAAGTATTTATCTAACTTAGCACTACTTAACATGCTCCTAGCTCTTTTCATTAATGTACAATTCATTCTTTCTGCTACCCCATTTTTTTGGGGTGTGTAAGGTGTAGTCTTTTGCCTAAAAATTCCTGCATGTTTGCAAAACTCATCAAATTCCTTAGAACAATATTCACCTACATTGTCATATCTCAATACTTTTATCTTATAATCTGTTTTCTTTTCAATCAATGCCTTAAAATTACTTAAATTTGGTGAAAACTTTAGATTTTGTATGCATAAAATAAATCCAAGTATATATTGAGTAATCATCTATGAAGGAAACATAATAATGAGATCTACCCAAAGAATTTGTATCCACTAAACCACATACATTTGAATGAATTAGTTCTAACAATCCATTATCTTTATTAGTTCCTTTAGGAAATGATGACATGTTTTGTTTACCAAATGCACAATCCTCACATAAATTATTTTTACCAACAAAATAATCAGAAATACCGTCTACTATTTTCTTATCAAGTATGGTCCTAAGAAATTTTTCACCAATGTGACCCAATCCATGGTGCCACAACATACATGCATTTTTAGTGCTGGTTACAGAAGAGGAATTACAAAAATTAGAGGCATGTAGCGTAAACAAATTCCCTGCCCGAGATCCTTTAGCAATCACCAAAATTCCCCTTACCATCCTGCAACCAGACTTGTCAAATGTCACCTGCATTCCAGTATCATTCAACTTGGAAACCAAAATTAAACTTTTTGTAAGTCTTGGAATATGTAAAATATCATCAAGGATTTTAACCCTCCCATTACTAAAACACAACTTTACCTTTCCTTTATCGATAACCTTTTGTGAGCTATTGTCACCCATGAAGACCTCTCCTCCATCACATTCTTTGTATGTAGAAAACCACTCCATATGAGGAGTCATATGGAAGGAAGCACCTGAATCAATAAGCCAAACATCATTATAAACTATGTTAGCTGAAATAATCAAAGCATCAGAACCACCATTATCAAAGGAATTTTTCATGGAGGAATCTACATTATTTTTCTTGTTTCTACATTCCTTCTTCACATGTCTTCATTTACCACAGTTCCAACACTTCACTTTGCTCTTTCCAAGGGTCTTATATGATCCTTTAGACTTATCCTTCTTCTTATCCCCTTTAGGCCCTTTCTCCTTGGACCTACCTCACACATGCAAGACATCTTGGGAGCCACTATGCATGGTCTTTCTCCTCATCTCCTCTAAAATAAGTATGGGAATAATATTATCCATCTTAGGTTCTGCACCACCACTAGTTATAACAAGAATTAAATTTTCCCAATATTCTAGCAAAGAGAAAATCAATAAAATACATTTATCCTCATCTTCTATTTTAACATCAATAGATGCAAGCTAACTTATAATCAAATTAAAAGCATTCAAATTTTCAACAATAGAATCACCATCCTTCATCTTTAATGAATATAAACATCTTTTGAGATACAACTTGTTAGACAAACTCTTAGTTTGGTAGATTTCACCTATCTTCCTCCAAAGCTTGTATGTCATGTCTTTTGAAAAGACATTCAAGAGGACAGAGTCAGTGAGACACAATTGAATGGTCCCTCGAGCCTTCTTGTCTAACTTCTTCCAATATTCATCTGACATGGATGAAGTAGATGGCTTCTTATCAACTGAAACTGGTAACCACTTATCTCTCTCCTCAAGGATATCTTCCACTTTCAACTTCCACATCTCGTAACAAGTGCCATTTAACTTCTCAATATCTTGATGAGAGGTGGAGGCCATGGTATGCAATCTTTCACAAATCTGCAAAACCCACAACACAAAAGCTCCCACTGCAACAAAAAACCTTCAACACTTTAAAAGCTTGATACCAAATGTTGATTATCAAGGTGAAGAAAGCTTGCTATATGAACTTAAATGTGAATGCAAATCTGAAATACGTAGATTAACCTTTAGCCTTAGTGTGAAGAAAGAATGAGAGAGAGAGAGATAGAAGAATCATAACACATGCACCAACAAATTTACGTGGAGAAACCTCAAAGGGAAAAAACTCCACCACCGAAAGATCAGAAAGTATATTACTAATAATCTAAGATATTATATGCAGTAATAGAATTCTCTTATCAATCTCTGTAAAATTTGGCAGCACCCTATTACCCTGCAAACCTATAAAACTGAATTGAATAACTCTAGGTCAAGGCCCCAATTTAAAGAGATCTGTGAGGATGAAAACCACCATGGTTTCACTAAATAATAGGCAGAAATACCATGTAGAAAAACTCATGCCTCCCTCCTTGAAATGGTCAAAAAATACCAAAAGTATCCTCTTATAGATGCTCTTATAGCTGTCATAAGGCATCTCTCTTGCATAGGCGCTTGAGGTCCAAAAATAGCATATTATGTCATAGGGAATCTGTCATACTGTCATAACATCTTATGAAAACTATCATACATGTCATTGATGCTCTTACAACACCCTATTTTGACCCAACAACCTCATTCTAGAAGATTCTAAAGTGGGACACCTAGCTATTTTTCCTTTTCCAAAAGGACAAACGGTAATGGTAACACTGCATTTACATTGTCTCTTTCACCACCGTTGGTCAAACGGTTTCACCTCTTATGGGTAAATGTACAAAAAACTTTAGGAGAATAATTAATTAAAGGATTTACAAGGTTGATGGAACCTAAATCCTAACATATCTAGGTCTATGCATAACAAATTTATGTACTGTAAGAATGCACAAGATGTATGGGGCACATTGAAGATCTATGAAGGATATGACAAGGTAAAATTGGAAAATCTATAAATACTAAAAGATAGATTTGAAGGCCTAAGAATGTAAGAGGAAGAAAGGATTGCAGACTATCTTTTGAGAGCTAATGATATTATGAACTCTATCAAAGGATATGGGGAAGAGTTGAAAGAAGATGTGGCTGTATTGAAAGTTCTTAGATCAATGACATACAAGTATGACTCTAAGATCTCAGCTATAGAAGAAGGTAGAGAAATTAGCAAGCTGAGTCTAAATGAGCTACATGGTATATTCGAAACCTATGAGATGAGGATGAGAGATGAAGAATCTTCTAGGAAAGAAGTTGCTTTCAAAACTATTAACAAGGAGAAGGATATTTATTCCAAGAAAAATAAGGCAGAATTGATTCCATCTGAAGCTGATGAGACTAATGAAGAGGAGGAAAACTTCATCCAAAGACTAAGAAGAGGTTATGGAAAATACAAAGGTAAGTTTCCCTTTAATTTTTTTGAATGTGGTAAAGTAGGTCACTTCACTACTAAATGTCCCTACAATAAGAAAAGCAACTCTGAACAAGAGGTAGATGACAAAATGAAGAAACCCTACTACCCTAAGAAAATAATTTTTTAGAAGAAAAATAAAAGTCTATACATCCAAGAAGATAGTGATGTATCATAAGACTGCAACAACTCAGATGATGAATAAAAATGTGCTTTTGTTGTGAGAAACAATGAGTTTCTCTTTATGGAAAAAGAGTTTGAGGAGTAGAAAAAGGAAAAGGTTGAGGATCTTTCTAAAGAGGGTGAAGAAGAAGGAGTAGTTGATCTTGAAGGAGAACTCATCTATGCTCTTGATGATATTGATGAACTCAGAGATGAGATTGAGGAGTTAAAAAGGGAGAACAAGAAGCAAAAGAAACTTGCTCAAAAAGAGTCAAATAAACTAAGCAAGGAACAAGAAGAATCTACCTAGAATGTGGTAGATTTGAAGTTGAAGCTAGAAGAAGCCAAGAGAGAAAAATATGTGATTTAATCCAAGCTCCAAGTTGATGTTGATAGATGCATAAATCTTGAAGAAGAGATTGTTTTTCTAAGAAGAGATCTTGAAAAGGAAACAAGAACAAATAGAGAAAGGACTCAAGTTGAAAGGTGGGTCAAATATTTTAGATGAATTACTGAGCACTTAGAAGCCCGCAAACAAAGAAAAATTAGGTTTGAGTTTAGAAAAAGGGCAAAGCTCCTTTGTTGATACCTCTACAAACCTATATGAAGGATTTAGAGCAAAAGAAAAGTCTAAGTCTATCAAGGAAAATAACTGCAAAGGAAGCGACTACAATGAGAAATCTGTAGAGAAGGAGAAAACCAAGGATGAAAAGAAGCCTATCGTAGACAAGAAGGATAACCAATCAAATCTTGTTCACCAAGAGAGCAAGAAAAGCTTCAAGAGGACTGATGCTGATGGGTTTACTAAGGTGAGAAATGTTAGAGTAATTGGTTATTTACTTGATTAATTGAACAATATTTGTTTAATTAATTAAAGTTCCCTTTTATCTCTTTTACACTTAAGCTAACATTAGGTACATAATAATTAATTATTTTATTAATTATTAATGTGCAAGCCTAGGGTTTTCCTTTTTAGGGTTTTTTGACCTATATGTGGTTGAAAACTTTTCTTTTGTATTATTATTCATTTTACACATTGGTGAATACAGAGCTCCACATTTTTGAGCATTCCCTTTGTTGCTTCTCTCTGCTTCTCCCTCTAATAGGTATTCTTCGCTTGCAGAGATCACTGGGCTCCTATGAAGTTGTATTTGCTCAACTTCTACAAGAAACTCAAGATGGATGCACACTAGACCTCCTCCTCCAGTACTAAATTCCATTACCAAGTATTCCACATATTTCTATGGATATTGTTATTCATGTAATCAATTAAAACTATAATAACTTTGGTCATATAGCAAAACATTGTAGAACAAAGTTTACAAAATCAAAAAATAAGAATGCGAAAAAGAAAATTTTGTCTCCTAAGACAAAAAAAGAATCTGATAATAAGGAGGAGATGGTAGATAAGACAGAAAAGAAAACTAAGAAAGTGTGGAAAGAAAAGGGAGAAAGCTCCATGCAATCACTGATTGCACAGACAACCCTGCATGTAGAAAAAATAAATCTAGGGGTAATAGATATTGGCTGCTCCAAACACATGACTGGAGACAATAGGAAGTTTATCACACTTAAAGAAATGTAATAAAGGATTTATGAGTTTGGGTGATAACACTATAGTTCAAATATGTGGTAAAGGTATCTTAAGCCTAGATGGTAAAAATACCACAAAGGATGTATTGTATGTAGAGGGACTGAAGCACAATTTGTTAAGTGTAAGCCAAATGTGTGACAATGGGTATAAAGTCACATTTGATTCAAAAGGGTGCAAAATCAAAAAGAATGGAAAAATATTCGCACAAGGTTTAAGAACCGACAGTAATCTTTACAACCTTGCTGAAGTAAAAGGTCAAACCTTTCTGATGGGATAGGCTAATGAGAGTTGTCTTTGGCACAAAAGACTAGGCCACATTAACTTTGATAACTTAGTGAAGGTGATTTCAAGAGGTTTAGTTAGAAACATGCCTAAAATATCAAAGCTTACAAACATTATATGCAAAGAAGGCCGACAAGGAAAGCAAAAAAAGGATAGCTTCCCAACTAAAGAATACTCAACCACAAAGCCCTTGTAGCTAGTACATATTGACCTATGTGGACCCACAAGAACAAGGGGTCTAAAAGGAGAAAGATACTTTATATTTCTAATAGATGACTATACAAGGATGACATGGGTGACATTTCTGAGGGACAAATCACAAGCATTTGAGAGATTTAAAATATTCAAAAAGATGGTTAAGAAGGAGATAGGAAGGAAGATAAAATGTTTTTGGTCAAATAGAGGAGGATAATTCACATCAAAAAAAATTGTTGAGTACTGTGAGGCACATAGAATCAAGAGATAGTACTCGGTGCCAAGAACTCCACAACAAAATGGAGTGGTAGAAAGGAAGAAAAGAGTTGTGCAGGATATGACTAGAATAATATTGAAAGAAGCTAAATTAACTGATATATTTTGGAGAGAAGCAATACATACTATAGTATACATTATGAACAAAGTTCAAATTAGAGTACATAGTGACAGTACCCCCTATGAACTGTGGTATGGAAAACCTGCATCTGTGAAATATTTTAAAGTATTTGGAAGTAAGTGCTACATCAAAAGAGAAAATGAAAACTTGGGAAATTTTGAATCAAGAAGTGATGAAGGAATATTTTTAGGATATTCCACTCAAAGTAAAGCCTACAAATGCTATAATAAAAGGATAGAAAAGATTGTGGAAAGCTTCAATGTGAAGGTTGATGAAAGTATAAAACATATCAAGTTTGATCAAGACAATTTTGATGATGCATCAGACTGTGAAGATAATGTAGAAAATGATGATGAAGAACCCAAGGAAATAGAAGTTGAGAAGGCCCCTGCAAAGTATGTTCAAAAGGACCATCTAGTAGATCAGATAATTGGGGATAAAAACGAAGGAGTTTAGACCAAAAGGAGATTTGCAAAGAACAAATAACAAGTAAATTTTTCTCTCTTGTCTCAAATTGAACCAAATATTTTCTATGAAGCTAGTGATGGCACTTTCAAATTTTGCAAATTTGAAGTGCCCATATTGAAAATTTTGCTTCTGCACTCTCAAAAGTGTACCTGAGAAATCTGCCCAAGTGACCTATTTTGGAGGGTCATAACTTGGAGCTTGTTGATTTTCGTGTAAAACCCCTTGGTGGACCCACTCATGTGACATATTTGAACATGTATGTCAGTTTTTAGCTTCCCATGATGAGTTTTTATAGGGTTTTGAAAAGTGAAGTTGGAGGGTTTTGGCACTTTTCTGTTGTTTGCAAACTTTCAGTTTTGCAAAGTAGCCTCCTGTTTGAGCTTGCATTTTGCAACCGGTTGACTGTCATGATGAAATGATTATTTTTCTATATTCTACATGCCAAAATTAACTCTTATGTCAGGTATCAAAGCTTCATGAATTGATTTTCTATTTTTAACAGATCAAAACCAAATGCAATTTCTTCAGTTTTGCACTTGCATTTTTAGAAATCTTTCAGGGAGGTCAAGTTTGACCTTTAATATATTGTGATGAATGATGATTCAAGTAAATCCCTCTTGCACACATACTCAGTTTACCTAGATGAGCTTATATTTCCAGTGGTAGCCCCCCAGAAGTTGTTTTCATATTTTTTCAAAGTGGTGACTTTGAGAGCCCTGATTTGTTTCTGACAGGTGAAATTGCACAAAAGTCCAAGTAGACAACTTTGGTATTTAATATCTTTCACCTCAGGAAGAATTTTTCCATTTAGTTTATTGCAATGAATTCTTGCTCCATTTTCATCAAAAACGGAGGTCGTTTGATACATTATTTTGATGTACTTCTGTTGCGGCGAATGCATCCCGGGAGCCAATTTACAAAGGAGGTACCTGATTCTTGATGGTTGGGTGAAGTTTGAGTAAATTGGTTTTCTCTAAATAATTTATTATGGCCGCATGCAAAAAATCACGGCTCCATGGGTCACCGTTTGTGCATAGTAAAATTTCTCGTTTGGGCTGCAAGAGTAATTAAAATTTGTTTTTTTTCTAAAGTTACAAATACTTATGTTTAAAATATTTTTGAATATTTTAAACATTATGTAAATATGAAAAATGCATTTAGAGAAATTATAAAGTGCATTTCAAATGTTTATAAGAAAAACAAGTTTAATTCTAGCTTGTGATTGGCTGAAAAGCGACAGCACGGCTTCACGGAGCCCATCGTTGGTTTCAAGTCTCTTTTCCATTTCAAACCAGCGATGAGTGATGGTTGCTATGTCTCATCGCCCATCAGCAGTTGGTGGCTCTTCTTTCCAAAGCAATGAGCAATGGTCTTGGATGGTTTTTATTTAATACAAGTGAAAGTAAATGTTTTTGTACAAAAGAAAGTTTAATTTTTGTTTCTTATTGGTTGAAGCAAATCCTCATGGATGCACGACAATAGTAATTTCATCTCCATCGCTCATCACCAGTTCTTAATGAAAATAGAGGAGACAATCAGCGATGGTCAAGTTTGAGCAGTGGCTGCAGGCAAACAAAAGGGAAAAATATAAAAGTATTTTCAAATGTTTTTATTGAAATAGGAATAATTTTTGTTTCTTATTGGCTACAAATAAACTTTTAAAAAACTCATTCATTTCATGGCAAGGGTAATATCACTGGATTTTGTTTTGGGTAGGAGAAGTGAAAGCACATCAACAGTGGTTTTCCTCCCTTTGATAGATTTCATTTGGAGGCACGTGAGAAGTCTGAAGGGAAAAATTTGATATTTTATACAGATTAAAGGGAAACTTCAGCCATTCGCATAGTGCATTCTTTGAAGTGGAAATTATTTGCAGAAAGCAAAAGGAGTTAAAATGCATGATGGAAAAACATTTTTAACTCCCTGGGTGAATGGGTTTTGACCCGAAGTTAATATTTTTCACTTGCACAGTGAAATAAAGCTAGTAAGTGAGTTTTTATAGCAGGGTAAATGGAGCTGAGTGAAATATTTTCATAGGCAGATTATTTTTGGCTGCAAGGGAGTAAATATTTTTACAAATGGAGTATTATTTTCCTGGATGAGGCAGAGCATTTGGTGGAAAATTTTCTAGTGCAAATATAACTACTTGGGGATAAAATGCAACTGAAATTTATTCTAAATTGCAGGGCAAATGAAATGTAATTTTGCCAATAGCCTAAGGCTTGTTTGCTCCTTAATATAAAAGGAATTCAAGGCTATTTAGCAGGGGTCTTTTGTCAAATTCTAGACCTAGAAAATGTATAGTGAGAACAGAAAAATATATTATGAGTCAGTAGCTTATGCTTTGGGTGCGCTGAGTAAATTTTGTCAATTAGCTGGCTTCTGAGCATACCTGAATATAAATGCTAATTTCTCAAGCCTATTGTCTCTCCATTTTGATATTGTGTATGAATTATTAATGAATTGGGATCAAGAATTTGTTCATTAATTGTCTTAGTCTCTCACTCTGACATATGATTTAATTGTTGCTCTGATCTAATGGATGAGTTAAATGATTTAGTTAAATCATTGATTCATGCTTGTGTCATTTGGATTTGGTAAGTAGTCATAGGAATTTGGATGTTAATCTGTAATTGTAAGGAAATTGCAAAGATTATGGATGTTCAGAATTAAATTTTCCTTTTAGTTCGATTTACTTTGTTTTGACTCCATGCCCTGAGATATGGCACTAATCTTAAGGCGTTGAAGGCATTTCCCGTGTTTCTAGTCTTTGATTTAAGAACAATCTTTAATAAATACAATTCCAATCAACCTACCTTTGTTGTGTGAGAATTCTCAGCTTTTAGTTGTTAAATCTTTTAAGGAATTGCCAATTTCTTCAAATATTTCACCTATTTAGCATCAAATGAGAATATGTCTGCTTAATGTGCAATGTACATGAAGATATTTTGAAATAATATTATAAGTGCATTGTAGGTCACCCTCCTGGGTTTTGCAAAGCCCGAAGTGCAGGAGGAAAGCTTAATTTCTTTCTCTTGTTCGTTGGCCCAACCTTTTTTAGGGTGCTAATCATTGGATTTGGCAGATCCATAGGCTACCCTGAAGAGTTGGTTGGTATTTAAAAAATCACCAAAAGCTAGCAAGGATGAGAGTTGGATAGAAGCCATGGAAGAGGATTAAACGAGATTGAAAAGAACAAAACATGGGAATGGGTTCCTAGGCCCCCGAGCAAAAATGTGATTGGCACCAAGTGGGTGTTTAGAAACAAGCTGAATAAAGATGGAACAGTGGTAAGAAACAAAGCAAGATTAGTGTGCAAAGGCTATGTGCAAGTTGAAGGAATTGATTTGAAGAGAATTTTCACCCATAGCAAGGCTAGAAGCAATCAAAATGTTTCTTGCATTTTCAGTGTATAGAGGATTCAAAGTATATCAGATGGACATTAAATCTGCATTTTTGAATGGAAACCTAGAAGAGAAAGTCTACATAGAACAACAAGAAGGTTTTTAGTTTTCAAAGGATGATTATGTTTGTAGGTTGAGAAAGGCCTTATATGGTCTAAAACAAGCACCTAGAGCATGCTATTCAAGATTAGGCCAGTATTTGCAGCAACAAGGATTCAAAAAGGGATCTGCAAACATCAACCTATATTTCAAATCTAAAGGTGAGCACATGATTATAGTTGTTGTTTATATTGATGAAATCATTTTTGGTGGTAGAAATGATAAATTGTGTAAAATACTTGCTACACACATGCAAGACAAACTTGAGATGTCAATGTTATGAGAATTGTCATTTTTCCTTGGTTTGCAAATTGTACAAACTGATAATGGGATATTCATATCTCAAATAAAGTATGCAAAGGAAATGCTCAAGAAATTTGGCATGAAAGATAGTAGACCAATCAGTACCTCAATGATCACTGGCTGCAAGTTGAGTAAACTGGATGAGCCACCTAAGGCAAATCAGAGTGTATAGGTTAATGATTGGAAGCTTGCTGTATTTAACTGCATCAAGGCCAAACATTATGCAAGCAATGTGTTTGGTAGCAAGATTTTAGGCTACTCCTAGAGAGTCTCATGTCAATGTTGTGAAAATAATTTTTTGATACATCAAGAGTACTGTTGACTATAGGCTACGGTATTCCAAGAGAAAAGACTTTTCTCTAACTACATATATAAATTTTGATTGGGTAGGAAGTGTGGATGATAGGAAAAGCACTGGTGGTGAAGCATTCTTTTTGGGAAACAAGTTGGTTTCTTGGATGAGCAAGAAATAAGAATCAGTAACTCTATCCACTACTGAAGCAAAATATGTGGCTACAACAACATGTTGCACTCAAGTTCTATGGATGAAGCAAACACTCAAAGACATCAAGGTTGAGTACAAAGAACCTATCTCAATTCTTTGTGATAATTCAAGTGCCATAAACATATCAAAGAATCTAGAGATGCATTCTAAAAAAGAGAACATATATATTATCACTTCATCAGAGAAAGGTTTTTGATAAGGATGTTAGCATGGAGTATGTTCCCACAAAGGAACAAATAGCTGAAATTTTCACCAAGCCTCTTCCCAAGGAACAATTTGAACATCTGAGGCAAAAATTAGGAATCATTACTCCCACATCATATCACTAGTATCTAGTGATGGGGCATTTGTACAAGGGGAGTTTCATCCATATCTCAATCATCAGTGGAAAAAGATAGGACAAATCAAGTCAGGTATCAGTGGTTTTACAAATTTCTAACATCTTGATGGTTGTATTATTCCAAATTCCCATCTTCTCTTTGAATTTCCTTTCAAAGGGAGAGTAATACGTTAGGGGGAGTCTACCCTTTGCCATTGATGTCAAAGGGGGAGAAGATCGTGAAAAAATGCTCATTTGAGCAAGATGAGCACATCAAAGAGGGAGCATTGCTTTATGTATCCAATAGGTGTAGAACTCAAATAGTTATAGATCTCAATTTCTTTCAATTGGTATCAAACCATTTCAACCGATTGGTATGAGCATTTAGTTTTTCCATCAATGAAGAAGGGGGAGATTGTTGGAATATTGTTGTCATTGATGTCAAAAGGGGATCAAATGTGAGGTGGAACTGGTCCTGCATGATGGAGATTCAACATTGATGTCAAAATGTTGGAACTAATCATGTTGTTGTAATGAGTTTCTTTAGTTCTCAAAAGTAATGTCTGATTCAAAATTCGACATGGGTTTTCTGAAAGCTTCTCAAAAATGTGTGGTGTAGTTCTAGAAGATGCAAGACTTGATTAGAATCAAATTAATTATGCTCTTTGGAAAAATTAGGTATTTTGTAGCTAAACCCTAGGGTTGTAGTCATAGTGATCAGACAGGTTTCTATTTTGTCGGTGACTAGCATTTGAAATGGTTTATTACTTAAGTCACGGGATTCCAAGTTTTTCTAACTTATGTCACGGGGTTCTAGAGTTTCATAACCTCTTGACTTAGTGACTTTGAGGTTCTCATTGTCAATGGAAAGTCGCAGGTTTTCAAAACTTCACAACCTCTGACTAGAAGTTCTTAAGTTCAGATTTTTAACGAATTAGTGAATGGAGAGATAAGGTGTAAGAATGGATTTATCGACATGACGAGAAGTTTTTTATGGTGAGTGTGTATCGACTATTGCAGGTCACATAAGTTACAACTTATGTCTTTGAAGTCATAGGTATGATCGACCCCTTCACCTTATGTTTATTGGCTTAACAAATATTCTACAACTATAATATTTCCCAATTCGCTCATGCAAATATTTTTCTTCTCTTGATCAATGGTGGAGTTCAAGCCTTGGAGATCAGATGGTGCCCGCATACCCTGTTGAAATTTTAGTGGGGCCCAATCAAGACCTGTGGGGTCAACAGAGAATGACGATGATCAAATGTTGAAGATCGACGATGCTCACAGAAAGCATGGTGAGACCTACAAAGGTAGCAGACATGGTTAGTGGAATGTGATATCAAAATGACAGGTGGCAATGAATGTTTGCATCAAATCCATCAGTAACGGTGTAGATCAAATAAAGTTGATTGAACGATGCAGGTTGATGGCAGATAGAACCTTGGTATGATCAAGGAAATGAATGCAAAGGGTATGATCAATAGAGGAGAGTTAAATAACCGTTTATCTGACGGTTTTGTTTTAAAGTTGTGACAATGAACGAAGAACGTAGGATCATGGTGTGAAGGTTGGAGATCGATGGTGAAAATTTGAGAAAGGAAATTATGAACGACTAACTATGTATAAAATAGGTTTCTCCTGTAGACCAACTTGAAGATAGAAATTTATTGATCTACCTACCTCAAAGATAGAAGTAAAATGATTTGATGCATATAATGACATAAAAGGTTGTCATAGATTAAAATATAAAGATCAAATTGGAGGTTCAAAAGAGAGCATTAACTACATTTATGATCTTAGGGTTTGGAAGGATGGAAATGAAGGAAAATACTCTACACCAGAAATTAATGTTGTGTGGCTCAATGTAGTTGAAAGATAGTGAAGAAGATATTCACTGTAGCAAATGATCAAATCTGTTAAGAAGATCTCGAGGCAATCATGATGATAGAACCCTACACAAAACTACTATGTAATGTGTCTAAGTGTGTAGAGTGAAATAGGTAAGTTTTTTTAAGTGTGGCTCAATGATTTTCATGTTAATTGAAGAACATGCCATGATAAGAAGTGAGAGCTACAGAGAAAAAAGGTGGGTGCATTCAGGCAGACAAATAATACACTAAAGAAGGAAGAATAGATTTTAAGGAGTGTAGTGCATAGAGTTGGAGCAGAGGGGTGCAAAAGAGTAAAGAGAGTTGTTGTGACAACAACAGATAGTTGAGCAGTTACAAAGTAAGCTGTAACATTCAATAGAGTTCCTTAGGAACAAATTGTCACAATCTTATATTTTGTAAATCTGATTGGTTGGTGTCATCAAATAATTGAGTTGGTGCTTATTTCAAGGGATGGGTGTCTCCTTAGGGTTAGTGCCCTTAAAAGTGTAACAGAGGATTTCATTGTGAGTCTAGATTAGGATAGTCGCTCCTAGCAACATTTTCTCACCGTGGTTTTTCCTTTCTTGGATTTTCCATGTATATCTATTTTTATGTGTTGATCTTTTATGTGCATGTGTTTCTCATATCTTTTAAGTTTTAATCTACACAAGTAGTTTTAAATGTTGTGTCTGCTCTTAAGTTAAGAAGGATAGAATTTTAATATCTACTGGTTCACCCCCCTCTCAGTAGACTGTTGTATTCCAACAATACCATGGTGTTGGTTGTCCATTTTTCATATTTTATCGCTCTATGATGATAAAGCACTTTTTAAGGCACAAGAAGCTTCATCATCTTCATTTCCTTCATATCTCTTTTTCATCTACCATTTATTCCATCATCCATTTCCTTCATCTTTCATCTTTCCTTCATCATACTTATCTATTTTCCTCTATCATTTTTGTCCTTCATCTTCTAGTCCTCTCATCCATTTCGAGAGCACACCCGTGTTCTTTGAACCCACATTTCCTCTTGAGGGGGCATACCTCTATGTCCTTGTTATTCTTCCTTAGACTGTGGAATATCTTTTTATTTGAAACAACACAATAGGTTGCATTGTCTCAAATAGGGGAAAATGTACACTCAAAATTTGTCTTCACAAGCATCCTATTTTTCATCTATTAATTAAATGGATATTATTATCTGTTTAATTAATTCATTTGATATTTTCTTCTATTCATTCGTCAATTTTGTAAGTGTGGAATGAGGTAAATAACATAAATACACTTCTTAATACGACATTATATCAAAGACAACTCAATTTGAACTAAATCAAATCAGTAATCAAATGAAAGAGTCTTATTGCTCTCTATCTCCAAAGATTTATTAAATCCAAATTGCTCTCAGATTGTGTAAGCATATAAGACTGTTAAAATGACTATCTGAAGAACGAGATGATGATAATATAATCCTAAATGATAAATCAATTAAACTAGCATGATATTGAGGTGAAACAGATAATTGTAGCTCCAAGAGGCAGCCATTGATGTGAAGCTTGATTGTTGAATTGCTTGATGTGTGAATGCTTGATACTTGATGCCTGGATTCCTACAGAGTAAGGGTGTAAAAGCTTGATTATCTAGATCCTTTTCTTGGTTCAATGAGGCTTTATTTATAGATTTCCTGGTTGTAGAAATGCACAGGGAAAGCTTTGAGAGGCTTGGATTCAATCTGGAGGATTGAATGGTGAGAGATGGAGGAGATTGAGAGAAAGATGGAGATTGTTTCTACCCATGAAAACACCAGGCAAGAGAGGAGGAAAAATTGATGGAAGAAGATTGAGAGATCAAATTCCAAATTTGTCTCCAATTTGTCTCCAAAACTTCCCGTGAAGTTTCAAAGCATTAATTGTGACAAATTTAGACATAGATTAGACATAGGAAATCTAATTCATTTTTGAGGAAATGTAGATTGGAATATTCCTTTATGCTTAATTCAAATATTTTGATTTATTTAAATTAGGAAAAGGGAGATAAATAATTTAATAAAACAAACTATAGGATAGTCGTTTATTAAATTAATCAGAGGAATATGGTAATTAATAAATAAAGTGTTTTGTCTTTATTTAATTAATTTGAGAATGATGTGATAGATTGAAATAGGGATTTGATAATTAAATCGAACAAAGTATTTAATTTTGTTTATTTAATTAAGATGAATTTGAGAGTGAACTATATTAAATAAATATTTCTATTTATTTAAACAGTAGAGGAAATAGAATAATTAATCAAATAATGTGTATTTAATTAATCGGATGCTCCAGACCAATTTTAGGTGTATACATTTTGCCCCTCTTCGAAGTGATGTGTTTACGCGTTGCTTCGAAGAATATTTTTGCTACTACTGCCAGGATCGATGATTTTTAGATGATAATAATTTCGTGTGCCCCAGACATGATTTTCAGATGATAATATAATGATATGCCCCCTCGAGAGATAAATTAATAATCTGATGATTTTTAGAATTTTTCAAAAATTTATGATTTTCTAATGATTTTATGATGTTTCGATGATAAAATAATTTATCTCCCAACAAAATAATGAAGAAATAGAGCCATCGGATGAGTTTTAATTAATTTCATGGATAAAATTAATCAAAATGTTATAAAAATCCCCCAAAAATACCTTTCAAAAATTATAAATAGTGCTAAAAGGTCATTTTCAATTCATTATTTGATTTTTGAGTTCAAATTTCTTAGTGATAAAGACATTTTTGCCAGCTGGATTGAAATGCCTATTCCTTACCACACTCACCGATTTGAGCGCGTTAGACGCCACTGACGGCCGCCTACGTATGAACCTCTGGTATGTACCCCTTGACCTCCTCGTGATTCGTGCATTTTTGTTTTTTATATTTTTTAGGTCTTAGACGTGTCTAGGATAGTTTCAGCGCTTTGAAGCCGCGCTGTAGCGCTTACATCCTGATGTAGCACTTCTGGTAAATTGTCTAGCACTTTGAGTTTTAGCGCTTGCGTTTAAAACTCTAGCGCTTCCAGTCAGTAAAGTGGCGCTTTCAGCGAATTAGCGCTTAGGAGTCAAAAAGTAGCGCTTTGAACTCAGATTCTAGCACTTTAAGATTTTCAGCGCTTTGAGTCGGAGCTTTAGCGCTTTGAAGGTCTGTTCTAGCGCTTCTGGTAAAGTGGCGCTTTGACGGCCTGGTTTAGTGCTTTGATGCGGAAAAGTAGCGCGTTGAGTTATTTAGCGCTTCAGAATCCTGTTTTAGCGCTTTGGAGTGCTGAAATAGCGCTTTCATGGTTTTAGCATTTTGGGTCCCTGATTTAGCACTTTTGGATGATAAAATAGCGCTTTTGGGATTTAGCGCTTTGGAAGCCTGTTTTAGCGCTTCCATGTCAGAATTGAAGATTTGGACTTAGTGAAATTTGATTTCGTCAATTCCGATCATGTCCATTCTTTTGATTGGTATGATTGACAATCCACATTCTGGATGTTGGATTGTGATTAAAGTAAATAAGATTAACTCTCATGATAGGCGAGAAGAAATCCTATTTTTTGATGATCCTCATGATAGGCGAGGAAATGATTCAATACCTGATAAATCTCATGATAGGCGAGATCTAGATAATGTTTTGATGAACCTCATGATAGGTGAGGTTGGATGTTCGCCTATGAATTTTGATCAAAAATTCATACCAAAGTTTTTGAAATAGACTTGATAGTAGAATGACGTTTAATTCTTGACATAGTTCACTGATTGTGGATTTTTCGTTATGATGATAGGAGGATCTGGGGACTCTCCAGATGCGAGAGAGGTTTCCGCAGACGACCGATTTGATACCACATTTGACACCTGACGAGCTCCAGGTGATAGGCTAGTGTGGCCTGACGAGTTTACTTGACATGCCCCAGATTAGGATTAATCGGGGTTTGTTGACCGCACTAGCTGAGAGGTGGCATAGCGACCACAACACCTTTCACCTACCCACTGGTGAGATGACAGTCACACCAGAGGATGTGTGGCGTATGCTGCACATTCCTTTTATGGGGGAGATTGTTACATATGATTCTCATGGGACTAGCAGCAGAGATGCTCTTCATCGAGTATTTCAGGATCAGGATATAGAGGGTCCGAGCATTCGATGGCGGAGGATCGCAGACTCCTATGCGACACTACTAGCAGTGCTAGCTGGATTTATTGGAGGATTCCTTTGCCCTTATTGCAGGTCAAAGGGATTCCTCGTTGGCTGGGGGAGGACACTAGAGAGCATGTTGGTACATGGTACCAGATATGCGTGGGGGATGTGCATGTTAGCACATCTCTATCATGATCTTCATTCCATTGTGTACCTAGGTGCACGTAGTATATCCGCAGGGGCGACATTATTACAAATTTGGGTGTGGGAGCACTTTGCTATTTGTCGGCCATTTCCCCTTGCAGACAAACCAGCTGGCAGGCCATATGTTTTTAGATATAGTGGTCGATTCACGCAGGCCCGGATGGGCAAGTTAGAGCACTGGAGGCGGGTTTTTGATGATACGGAGATAGTTATATGGCGCCCCTACCTTGACTGTGAGGAGTGGGAGGAGGACGGTGTAGTGTTGGGGTTTCTTTGTGACTCCATGTACCTTATTGGCCGGACTCCATTTATTATTGAGAGATTTCTGTTGTGACGGGTTTACAGATAGTATGGCATTGTTCAGTGCATGCCACAGGGGGTAGCCCACTATGCACGACGACGGATGGATATTCCAGATTGGGGCCCCACATTATCTTATGATGTTGTAGTAGAGGGTTACAGAGCACTACAGCCATCCGCTTGGGACATGAGGAGAGATATTGCAGTTGCACCTGTGACAAAGGATTATGCAGCATTCTTGGCCTTGGTCCCTCAGCCTCGTATTACTATCCCCGATGATCCAACACCTTTACCAGTAGAGGAGGATGTGGCAGAGGATGTCGTCGGGGGTGAGGGTGATATCCCAGCAGATGAGAGCTCAGAGAGTAGTAGCTCAGATAGTGAGGATAGTAGCAGCAGTGGGGACAGTGATGGTGGGAGTGGAGGATACAGAGGGCCAGGTCTAGATATTCACAGTGCACCTTTGTCCAGTAGGCCTCATAAGAGGCAGGCAGTGACAGTGCCAGCAGTTGGGCAACAGAGATAGATGGCTGGGCTTCAGGCACAGGTTCAGACACTGTAGGGGTAGTTGGTACAGGCTCGAGGCATGGTTGTGCAGACTCAGACACAGATGCAAGCATAGGCACAGGCACAGGCTCACGCACAGGCCTTGGCACAGGTACAGGGGCAGTTAGCCGCTACGCAGACGCAGGTTGATACACTGACAGTTGAGAGAGACAGTGCACGACGGATTACCGAGAGGGCACAGGAGAGAGCCGAGACCCTACAGAGAGTGGTTGATGGCACCTCTATAGGTGATTATATGAGAGAGGTTCTGCGGGCTGCCCGAGAGGCCGAGTTTTACAGAGGTCGGTATCATGATGCAGTGCCTGCCGAGCGTCGAGTCAGTTATGCCCCATCGAGATCTGGGCGGACTCATACATGGACAGTCAGTGAGAGGGTGGCATAGCCTCCATGTAGAGATCCGCGTCCTTCTGGGGGTGGTGGCGGTATAGGTCCTGTTGGGCCTGCGCATTCTAGCAGTAGCAGGTCATAGAGGCCATGTTATCCTCATTGATGCATTTTATGATGTACCTTCTTGTATGATGATGTATTTTTATGACTTCATTGTATACTTGACTCTTGATGATATATATATGAGATGAATTTGATATGATTATGATGATGGCGTCATGATTTCTATGTGATGGATGTTGTTTATATGCTTTATGTGATGAGTTTATTCTAAGTGTGATGATAATAAATGATGATTTATGTTAATGTAATGATGTAATGATGTATGTATGGATGGAATAAGATATGTGGATAAATGATGTGATTTTGATAACATGTATGGATAGTTGAATAAATGCTTTTTAATTATGGGATGATTTTATGATAAATGATCGTGGATGGATGTAATGATGTGATTTTGATATTTTTAAATGTATGAATAGATGATATAATAAGGATGATGTGATGTATGGATTATAAATGATTTGTGGATATATGATGTGATGTATGGATTCTAAATGATATTAAATGAATGTGTTATGGTAAGAATGAACCTGATGCACTGATGGTAGAATTTATGATGCATGATGGAATATTTGAATGATGAATTGATGATGCAATGATGATGTTTATATGTTTTTGATGATTTTATGTCAAGTATACTCAGTCTCTTTTGTAGATTAGATAATCATTGATTGGAATCCTTTATGCAATAAATACTCTGCAGATAATGGATGATGATGAATGCAATCTAATTTAATCATGCAATGATATGCAAAACATATGTCATTTTATAGTCTTTTTGTGCTTGGTATCATCATAGAGCTTTATTGGATGTTGAAAGTGAATACAAGCGTCAATGGTTGTGTTAATCCAATGACGATCTGAGTATTACTTTCATGATTTTTGATATTGCAATCGAACACAAGCATCAAGGTATAATTGAACCGAGATGACCTGAGTATTCATTGCGTAAATAGGCAAAGATTATCATTTGAGTGCGTGAATTTTGAATGTCATCGGTGATACATTTGCATAGCACATCCCCCGACAATTCACACATTTATATGATTATCGCACATACAGTAGACAATAAAAATATCATTCTTTTTCCTTGTTCCTCTAGTTCAATACATCATTGAGTCACTCTAAAGAAATGATAATCAAAAAGTATAATTTATCCATTGTCCACTTAGAGTATTTCATTCATTTATTAGATTTGAGATCATCCATCCTAATTTTGACATGTTTTTGGATTTTCGAGATTTTTGACCAAAGACCTAACCTACCAACCTATCTTAGGGGTCTCGGGGGCTGATTTAAGATTAGCCTTGCCTACGTTACACACACAAAGACCACATAGTTCGATTGACACAGACCTATGTTTTTTTTTATTTTGCCTTTTCAGAGTTTCCTATTTGACATGTTTTTGGATTTTTGATAAGGATGGTTGATTCTTCTGACAATGATTGAAATTGCGTTTTGATCTTTGTTTTTGATTTTCTATCATCGGATGCAATTGATACATTTGTATTGCCCCTAGATATCCAGATGTTGCCCCCAAGGTTTGGAGTTATATGTTGACCATGTGACATGACTTGATAGTGGATGTAATGATGGCCAGACGAATGATATGATATGAATTGATACTGAGCTTCAGATGAATGATCCTGACATATATCCAAATAGATGGGAAAGCTGATCTTAGAATCACTTATGGCGCCTGTTTCTAGGTTTTCACCACATGCTTTGATTACACCCTTTATATTTTGTATTTTCCCTTTTTTGTTTTATTTTCTATTTTATTTTATTTTTTTGTATTTTTGCGTTTCGCCAAGATGCCTGTTTGCCAGGTTTTCACTAAGGAAACAATTTTTCAGATTTTGCCCCGTGCACTAGGAGACTTTAAGCATAGAATTTTTTGAGATAAATACTGTTGATAGGTTCATCGAACAGATCCCCTTCTGACGTTGATAGCTGATATGCTCCTGATCCATACACTGATATGACGACAAATGGACCAAGCTAGTTAGGCTCAAATTTGCCTTTCTTTTCTCTGTCCTGCTGATTCCTAGGATTTTCCTTTAGTACCAAGTCACCAACCTGAAAGACCCTTGGTTTTACCCTGTGATTGTAACTCCTTGACATCCTTTGTTGATAAGCTATTAGATGATTTACAGCTTGTTGACAACGCTCATCCAGCAATTCCAGTTCCTGCAATCTAGATACCCTATATTCTTCATCTAAAATGATACCTCTGAGTGATACACGAAGGGATGGAATTTCAACTTCAATGGGTAATATGGCTTCTGATCCATATACCAAAGCACATGGTGTAGCTCCCATTGGTGTTCTGATCCTTGTTCTGTAGGCCCATAGTGCAGGATTGAGTTGAACATGCCAATCATGTCCAACATCGTTAACCGTCTTTTGAGAATTTTGAGTATGGTTTTGTTTGAGGCCTCTGCTTGGCCATTCCCTTGAGGATAGTACGGTGTTGAAAAATGATGTTGGATGTGAAACTTTTCACATAGCTCTTAGACATCTTGATTTTTGAAAGGTCGTCCATTATCTGTGATTATAGATTGAGGGATTCCATATCGACAGATGATGTAGTTCAAGATGAATGAGGAGATTTGTTTCCCAGTGATGGTAGTAAGAGGTATTGCCTCTATCCACTTCATGAATTATTCTATAGCCGTGATAATGAACTTGTGTCCATTAGATGAAGATGGATGTATTTTTCCTACCAGATCTAGGCCCCATTGATAGAAAGGCCATGTTGATGTAAAAGGATGCAGTTCTTGTGTCGGTGCATGAATCAAATTGCTATGAACCTGACATTTTTGGCATTTCTTGACAAATTGATAGATTCTTTTTCCATGCAAGGCCAATAATAACCCAAACGGAGGAGTTTCTTGGCTAGGGTTATTCCACTCGAGTGAGTACCACAAATACCCTCGTGAACTTCTCGTAAGGCCATTTCAGATTCATTGCGTTCTAGACATCGGAGTAGTGTACCATCAAGACCTCGACAATAAAGGACATCTGTGATTAAAGTGTGTCTGGCGGATTGATGGATAAAGTTGTGTTTTTGATTCCTGGAAAGGTCAGGAGGTAGGATATCATCTTTCAGATAAGCATAGGTTGTTTCGTATATGGAGGGTTCAGTGGTTTCTAGATGACATATGGTAGCGGATTCTGATTGATAATGGGAAGGACATGATACTTGTTCTACCATAAACTCATAACAAATACACTTCTCAGGAAATTGTAGTAATGAAGCGATCGTAGCCATAGCATCAACAGCTTTGTTCTCCACCCTTGGAATCTGATCAAACTTGATATTAGTAAAGGATTGTTTCAGATTATCTATTTGCTGATTGTAAGGCATCAATTTGTCATCTTTGGTTTGATATTCATCATTGACTTGATAAATAACCAGTTGAGAGTCCCCATAGACCTGTAAATCTGTGATTTTCCATTGAATTGCAATCTTGACCCCAATAATCAATGCTTCATATTACGCTACATTGTTTGTACATTGAAACATGGGTCTATATGACTTCGAAATTGTGTATCCTTGGGGAGATATGAACAAGATTCCTACTCCTGATCCTCGTTGTGTATACGATCCATCAAAGTATAGTATCCATTGTTGGGGCATTGTTGTCATGATGTATGCATATAGGAATTCCATTGTCATTGGGTGATCATCTGATAGAGGAGCTTCAGCTAGCTGTTCAGCAATTGCTTGTCCCTTAATTGCCTTTCTCTCGACATATTGAATGTCAAATTCACTTAAGAGCATAACCCATTTTGCCAATCTACCTGTTAAGGTAGCTTTACTTAATAGATACTTCAAAGGATCAATCTTTGCAATTAACCTAATTGTATGAGCCATCATGTAGTGTCTTAGCTTTTGAGTAGCAAACACCACTGCTAAGCAAGACTTTTCTATGAATGTATAGTTTATTTCATAGCCATTTAAAGTTCTACTGATGTAGTAGATGGCGTACTCTTTTCCTTCATGATCCTCCTGTGCTAAGAGTGCCCCCAAAGATATATCTATCGTGGCAATGTACAAAATGAGAGGCCTTCCCTGTGTTGGTGGTATGAGAACAGGTGGTGACATTAGATATTGTTTGATCTGATTGAATGTTGCTTCACATTTCTCATCCCACATGAAAACTATGTGTTTATGCAATAGATGATTGAAAGGGTGACTTCTATCTGCTAGCTGGGATATGAATCTACAGATTCATTGAAGTCATCCTTGTAGTGATCTGAGTTGGTTGATGTTTCTAGGAGGTGGCATCTCCATTATAGCTTTGACTTTTGTCGGATCCACTTCAATGCCCTTTGCTAAAACAATGTATCCTAGTAACTTTGTTGATGTAACCCTGAAGACACATTTCTTAGGGTTTAACCTGACATTGAATTTCTCCATTCGTGTGAAGATTTTATCTAGGATATGCAGATGTCCTTCCCTAGTAGTAGATTTTGCTAAGATGTCATCAACATAGTCTTCCATGAAGGTGTGCATCATATCATGGAATATTGTCATCATTGCTATTTGATAAGTCGCTCCTGCATTCTTTAAACCAAATGGCATGACGTTCCAGCAGAAGGTTCCCCATGGACATGTAAAAGCCATCTTTTCTTGATCTTCTGGAGCTATTCTTATTTGATTGTACCCAGACAAACCGTCCATGATTGATAACATGGCATGCCCTACCGTCAAGTCTACAATGATGTCTATATTTGGAAGTGGAAAATCATCCTTCGGGCATGCTTTATTGAGGTCCCTGAAATCTATGCAAATTTTGATGCTATTGTCTGGCTTCGAAACAGGCACAAGATTTGATATCCATTCAGCATAATCTATAAATCGTATGAATCCCGCATCCAGTAATTTCTTTAGCTCTGTTTTGACCATTAATGCAATATGGGGGTGTATTTTTCTTAATTTTTGTTTAACAGGCTTGATTCCTTTTGGCAAAGACAAATGATGCATAAGCAAATTTGGATCTAAACCTAGCATATCGGAATATGACCAAGCAAAGTTGATGCTTCTTGCTTTGAAGAATTGGATGAATGTCGGTCTTTCTTGTTCTGTCATTGATTCTGCTAGATATAGTACTTTCGCCTTCTCTTCTGTGCCAATGTCCACCGCTTGTGTAGGTTCGACCAGAACTGATGATCACTCATGATAGTGTTTTGGGAGAGTGTCAAATCTTCCATCCTTCAGTGCCTCTGAAAGGTTTTCACCGTTGGATGCGTTCTTTATTTTTACTTTTTCTAGATCTAATGCTACCATAGATTGGTTTTCACCATTAGATCTATTTTCCCTGTTGTTAATTTTGCAACTGGAAGATTTGACACCCTCCTACTAAGTCGTATTGTTATGAGTATTATGGATAACATTTGTATCAGGTTCGGTATGACAAAGGAAATGTACAATAGCATCATTATTTTCAAATTTTGGTACAGTCAATGGTTCGGCAGGTTCCCAATCAATAACTTCCAGATGGATTAATGGCATGGTATCATCAGATTGATTTAGGTCAATGGAAGTAAGGGTGAGGATAGGAAGATCATCATAATTGTTATTTGGGATATCGAGATCCATGATGGTACCCTCTTCGAAACCCTCTAGTTCACTCAAATTTTGTTCACCCTCACTAGAGTCATTGATATTTAGTGATTCCTCAACGAATGGTATAGACCCCGAGCCTTGGCCCTCCTCATGTGTAGGTGCATATTTTTGAATCACATCGACTGGAATATCAATGTCAAGTAGATCACAAGGTAATGCCCACTCATATTCATTTGAGTCTGTTTCAGAACCATCTCTAAAGTGAAGGATATTTTCCATTGTTGTCCTTTGTAGCTCCTACTTCTCTTCTTCAGAGTATCCTAGTCCTGGTTTTTCTTTTGTATGGAGAGTGAGAGGTGTGATAGGTTATAAGATTCCCTCCTTTCTTAACCCCAATGGTCCTTGTCCTTCATAACCCATCTTTTTAAGAATAGCCTTTCCTTTTCCATACTTGTCTGTGTTGATGCTAACATTTTTTATGTCAGTCTCTGATGTTGATGTTTCTTCATCCTTGTATAGTCAATCCAGGATTGCTTTGTTGTCTGTTTCTACTGCTATGGTTCCAAGATTTTACAAATGTTTTGTGAAGAACTGTGGTAGGTACAGATGTTGGAGGTTTGATTAGTGATGGTTGACCATATTTCCTAGGAGATGGCATTAACTATGATAAGTTAAGCGATTGCTCCATTGAGTACTATCCCATTCCTTTATCTGTCAATTGAACTTGCTTTTGAAATTTGTGTGATAGAGAAGTTTGTGTATCCGGTTTGTTTGTTTCATCATGACTTGTTTCCTTTTCTTTACCTTTCTTTTGTACCCACTTGGTAGTGATGCTTGGACTTTGTTCGTTCTTGGATGATGATGAACTTGAAGCTTCCCTGTTGTGAGGGACAAAGGTGTCTTGAGATATTCTTAATGTGTCACAATGTTGTGGGTGATTATAATCAGCAGCTATAGTCACCTCTTGTCCATTTACTGGGAACTTCAGGCATTGATGGTATGTAGAAGGTACGGCCTGCATTTCATGAATCCAAGGTCGTCCTAAGAGTATGTTGCATGTCAATTCTCTGTCTAATATTTGACATGCTATATGCTTCATCATAGGCCCCACTTGAATGGGTAATACAATCAAACCTTTGGACAAGCTTTCCTCCTCATCATAGGCTTTGATGGTAATTTTCCGTCGAGCATCAATAGCGTCTTCAGAATATCCTAGTGCACAGACTAATTTGAGGGTACAAATGTTCAGACCAGCTCCCCCATCTATTAGAACTCTCTTAACAGGATGATTATGGATATAGACTTCAATATGCAATGTTGTGTTATGCGGATGGTTTAATGAGACATCATCCTATTGAGAGAATGATAGACAATGCGGGGTAGTCAGATGTCCCACCATAGCTTGGAATTGACAAACATCCAAATTATTTGGTATGGTTGTGGCCACTAATGCTTGTTCAAGAACTTCTTTATGTGATGGTGACAATTTTAGGAGTTCCAGTATTGAGATTTGGGAGGGGATATTTTGTAATTGATCAACAATACTATAATGAGATTGAGGCGTAAACGCACATTGAGATCCTACTCCTTTTAATACTACCTTGGTTGGCCCCCTAGTTATGACGTTTGCTAGTTGACATTCTTGATTCTCTTGGGGGGTGTTTTGCATTTGATTGATAATATCATAATTTGATGGAGGTGGAACTGCATGTGTGGATCCAATTCCCTTTAATATAACTTTTGATTGCCCCCGAGTCATGGTGTTTGCTGGTTGATGTTCTTGATTGTCTCTGATTTTTAAAACATTGATTTGATTATCAGAGTTTTGCACGCTTGGGAGTAAATCCAAAGAGGTAACGTTGTTGGTTTTATTTTCCTCAATGTTATCACTAACTATATGATCATATTTGACTTCAGATAGACACAAGATTTTTGTGTTATAGACATGATTGGCGTTATTCCCTTTGTTGTTTGATGATGATGCACCTTTGTCATAATTTGGCAGTGGATCTTTGAAGGCCGAATGATCGTTGTTATTTTGAGGTCCTTCCACATACACTTTGTTGCTGTCCACCAAATCTTGTACTGCATGTTTCAATTCCATACAGTCATTTGTTTTATGACCCTTGTTATTATGATAGTTGCAGTAATTAGCGTCATTCCACCATGATGGTTTGACTTTTGGATCCCAGAACCTAGCTTCCCGTGTAGTGAGAAGGCCTCTGGTAACTAGTTCCTTCATCGTTGATTCCATTGATTGACCTAAAGGTGTGAACCTTCGTCTATTTGATGGTTTTTGATATGGTAGTGTTTTTGCACGTTCGTTGTTCTGCATGGTATTTGACTGGACTTTTTGGTCACTGTTTTGATTTTTTGAAGAAGATGTCATCAAGTTGAAAATTGGTTTGACATTTTGTGAATTGCATGTTGTTTCATTTGTGTTGCGATTCTTTTGCCAAATTTTTGGTTTATCATTGCTTGAGTTTTGATTGGAGTAGTTATTTGATTTGTCATTATAATGTTTGATAACTCCCCATTTTACTAATGCTTCCTCAATCTTAAGACCATTTTCTATGACTTTTTTGAAAGTGGGTGGACATTGTAATTCTAGCCTATAGCTCATTTCTTCTATCAAGTTCTCAATGACCAATTCCATCTTTTCTTCCTCTGGAATAGATCGAGGATATCTAGCGAACAGTCATCACCATCTTTGGAGAAAAGACAAGAATGTCTCTCCTTTGTTTTTCTTTAAGTTGTAGAGATCCTTGATAGTAACATCATTTTGGATGTTGAATGAATATTGAGAGATAAACTTGTTAACAATTTCCTCAAACGTTTTGATACCAGGTTGTAGTTTTGAGAACCATTCCATACATGCACCTCCCAAACTTCTTGGGAATAACCTCATCAAATAAGTCTCTTCTTGAGAAAACTCAAGACTCATCATTTTAAATTCCCGTACATGATCTATTGGATCTGTCCGTCCATTGTACTTATCATACTTTGGGAATTCGCAATGTCTTGGAAAGGGTAGCAAACCAACTGTTGCGACAAATGGATAAGGACAAATGTCCTGTACCGCATACCTCTTGGTAGTCCCTTGTGTCATATCTTGTATTTTCTGTTGTAACAGTTGCATTTGTGATGTTAAAGCGGCAACCGGATCTATTGTTGGTGTAAGTTGTGGTATCTCAATCTCATTTATTTCTGGTGTTTCTTTCAAACGGTTTACATCGAAATCTTTTGGAAGTTTTGCCCTTGATTTGGCTAACATTAAAAGATATTTTTCCATGTCTTGCTCTAGAATTTTCTCCATGAATATGTGAAACTTTGGATCTTGTTGAGCCGCTTGGATATCTTCTGGAGTGATTTTGTTCTTGTCATTGTGGTTCAGATTATTCCAAGGATTTTCTTCTGCCATTTCTTGTGATTTTAAGATTTCTTGTTCTAAGAATCTCTGTTTTTGGGATCTAGTTAAGATTGGCATACAAATTTTTGCCCTTTCTTCTGAAATTTTGATCTTATGTGCGAGATAGTGTCAATGTGAACCCTTTTTTAAATAATGTCAAATAAGATGTCTTACCTTATTGATGAGACAATATTAAAAAAAAAAGTTAATTGCCATACTTTGTTTCGTGATGAAGGATGATAATATCCTGATAAAGAAACTTTAGTATAGTAATTGATTTTTGTAATTGATTTTGACACTTATGATTTGCAAGATCTCATTTCAGTGATAAGTTTGGAAATTTGTATATACCTTTTTGACTTTGATTTCTAGACAATGATTCTGATAGAAATTTTTTGATTCTGATGAAAATGTTGATAAAATGACAGAGTGATAGACTGGTTAAAATTTTAAACTTTTTGTTTTAAAAGCGCTAAAACAGAGACCAGAGGCACTATTTCCTAGAAGTGCTGGAATAGAGTCCAGAAGCGCTGAAATAGACGACCGAAGCGCTAAATGACCAGAAACGTTGAAACAGTGCCCGAAAGCGCTAGAGAAAATGATAAAAGTGCTACTTCCCAGAAGTGTTGAAACAAAGACCAGAAGCGCTGTAAAAAGTGACAGAAGCGCTAAAACAGAGCCCGAAAGCGTTGTTTCATGAAAGCGCTAGAACAGTGACCCGAAGCGTTGAAACAGGTTTTCCAGAACGCTAAAAACAGGACCTTTTAAGACTTTTTACTGTAAAATTTGATCGGGTCTTGTGGCATACTGTATGAGAGACTGCGGAAGATAAGAAGGATGAATCCATTGACTACGGTTGTGAAATTGTGTGAGAGCTCTTCTTTGAAAGAAGGCTCATGAATAGAGCGGTTCTACCGTGTAGTCTAAAGAGTGACCCCTAGCAAAATCATGATAACGGTGAATGAATGTTCTATGTTGTAAAAGAAGTTTCTGATTTTGATACAAAAAATGTTGTTTTCTCAATTTGTTTCTATAACCAAGAGGTCTTTGGAGTTTCGTGACTTTGATTTTCTTCTTGAGAAATGTGGTGGACTTCCACTTTCGTAGCATGGGTTTTCTGATTTGTTTTGACTTGACGTTTTTAGGATGATCTTTAAATCTAATTTAAATGAATTTGTGAAAACACAACAAGCAATTTTTTAATATTTGATTTTAAAACTGAAAAGATTGTGTATGTTCAAAAATCGTGAATGATCTTTATTGATTTTGACGGGTTGTTTTAACATTTGTACACATATCAAATAGACTCACACTTAAGGACAAGTAGGTCATCATTATACTCACAGCCGACATCTTGCAATTACGTTGACTCACACAGCCGTGTCACCCCCTAGAGGGCGCCCGTGTTTTTGTCGTTGCTAGGTGCGTACTCAAAGTGATGGACATAGATACCAAATACCTTGAGCAAACAATCCTTGGTAATTATATGGTGAGTGTCTTGGGGGAAAATTCTTCCCTCCCCTTGCACCGTGAGTATGACAATGTATGGATACTGACTCGGCAAGCAACTACTCTATGGTTCATAGATAGGGTTCCGTTCGGTGTGGCAAATAGATAAACTCCCTCAGGAGACCTCCCAATCTTTAGAACAAATATTTTGGGGATGGTTATCTTGCCTACTACCGTCAATTTGGACTTTCATCAACAAATTGCATTTTTATTATAGTGGGTTGGATAACCTGGCTTTGGTTGTTCCCACTTAGGTCGTTCCCGTAAGGTGAGTACTTTTTCCCACTATGGCAGGCCTGCTAAAGGATTTAATAAAGTGTAAATGACATAAAAGAAAAGTGAATCTGGCACTTTGGTCACCCAGTTAAGGGGAGAGCATAAGCCTAATCACTACAAGCACATCATATAGATTTGTTCTATTTTAAGCCCAAAAAGAAATATTCTTAATCTAAGTGAAGGTGTTGCTTCACTGAAATCATGATGTTCTTTTTAACTTCTACTGTAAAAATGAGATGACTATCCTAGGATTGATAGATTTGCTTTAAGAAAAACAAGAAAGTGACTATCCTAGGATTGATCAATTTTTAAGAACTTTGAAGTGACTATCCTAGATTGATCAATTTTATCCCAACTGTGAAAAAAAGTAAGATCTGATTGCAGAAGCGTTGGATCCAGACTGTTTTTACAAAAGCGTCGGAATATGGAACCGAAGTGCTAGAACAGTTACTTGAGGCGCTAAAACCCGAAAGCGTCGAAATAGTGTACCGAAGCGCCGAAGTTTGTCTTAGAAGCGCTAAATCACCAAAGCGCCGAAATAGTGTACTGAAGCACTGAAGTTTGTCATAAAAGTGCTAAAACACCGGATGCGCTGGAATAGTAATCGGATGCGCCAAAACTCTAAAAGCGCTAGAACAGGGACCGGAAGCACCGAAACTTTTAATGAAAGCGCTAAAACAAATCACGCTGTAAACCTGCGTAACACATTCCAGAAGAGAAAAAAAAAATTGTAATTTTGATAAAATGGGGTCAATGCCCCACAGTGGGCACCAAATTGTAAGTGTGGAATGAGGTAAATAACATAAATACACTTCTTAATACGACATTATATCAAAGACAACTCAATTTGAACTAAATCAAAGCAGTAATCAAATGAAAGCATCCTATTGCTCTCTATCTCCAAAGATTTATTAAATCTAAATTGCTCTCAGATTGTGTAAGCATATAAGACTGTTAAAATGACTATCTGAAGAACGAGATGATGATAATATAATGTTAAATGATAAATCAATTAAACTAGCATGATATTGAGGTGAAACAGATAATTGCAGCTCCAAGAGGCAGCCGTTGATGTGAAGCTTGATTGTTGAATTGCTTGATGTGTGAATGCTTGATACTTGATGCCTGGATTCCTACAGAGTAAGGGTGTAAAAGCTTGATTATCTGGATCCTTTTCTTGGTTCAATGAGGCTTTATTTATAGATTTCCTGGCTGTAGAAATGCACAAGGAAAGCTTTGAGAGGCTTGGATTCAATCTGGAGGATTGAATGGTGAGAGATGGAGGAGTTTGAGAGAAAGATGGAGATTGTTTCTACCCATGAAAACACCAGGCAAGAGAGGAGGAAAAATTGATGGAAGAAGATTGAGAGATCAAATTCCAAATTTGTCTCCAATTTGTCTCCAAAACTTCCCGTGAAGTTTCAAAGCATTAATTGTGACAAATTTAGACATAGATTGGACATAGGAAATCTAATTCATTTTTGAGGAAATGTAGATTGGAATATTCCTTTATGCTTAATTCAAATATTTTGATTTATTTAAATTAGGAAAAGGGAGATAAATAATTTAATAAAACAAACTATAGGATAGTCGTTTATTAAATTAATCAGAGGAATATGGTAATTAATAAATAAAGTGTTTTGTCTTTATTTAATTAATTTGAGAATGATGTGATAGATTGAAATAGGGATTTGATAATTAAATCGAACAAAGTATTTAATTTTGTTTATTTAATTAAGATGAATTTGAGAGTGAACTATATTAAATAAATATTTCTATTTATTTAAACAATAGAGGAAATAGAATAATTAATCAAATAATGTGTATTTAATTAATCGGATGCTCCAGACCAATTTGAGGTGTATACAAATTCATTTAAATCATTAATATATTATAAGTATTTATTCATTCATAACCATTATCCATTTGCATAATCATTTATCCATAAAACATTTCATATTACACAATTTGCATAATCATTAAAATATCATTTGCATCCATGTCACATTAATCGTTATCCATTTACATATTTCAGTAAATCATGTAAATACATAAATTCATTAAATCAATCATTTAAATTCATAGATCCTATATAAATATAATTCTAAACCTATATTATATCATAAAACCCACTTATTTTTCTCTCATCTCAATCAATTTCAATTAATTTCAATATGCATTTCTCCACTTCGGTATTTTTTATCCCACATCTCTCCCAACTTGAATTCACCTCATTAACTCATCTATTAAATCCCTTCTTCTCACTAAAAATCACATAGATTATTAATCTTCTCTTCTGTTCATCACAGCTTCTTGTTGCACTTGTGCTCATAAAAAATTGAGAGCATCAAATGCATAAACCAAGATCATGGTGAATAGGAAAACAATGGAGCTGATTTTCTTTTGAATGCATGTGTTTTGGGTTTTACATAGCTTAGTTTCATTTTGCATGTGTTTTCATTTAAGAAAGGTTTTATTGATGATATGTTGAAATCTTGATTTTAGATTTATAAGTTAAATCATTCAGTTTTTCAGTTTTCAACATACACAGGTCAATGTATGAGTATGAGTGGAAAGATATATCATTACTAAGAATCTAAATAGTTTTCTTGTATTTATCTTCTAGATTCTTATAGTAATTAAAAGGTTTGGGATCACCATATATTGTAACATCCTTATTATTGTAAGAAATTTTTAGGAATTGATGGTATGCAGAGGGAACTGCTTGCATTGCATGGATCTAAGGGTGTCCCAAGATAAGTTTATAGGATAGTTCAAGATTTGATACTTGACAAGTTGTTAAAACTATAGCTGGTCCCACCTAAAAAATAAGTCTAATGGTACCTTTTGAATTTCTTTCATTGTCATTGTAGGCCCTTATAGTGATACTTTTTTTGTTTCTCAATGACATCATCAAAATACCCAAGTTGTTTTACCAATTTCAAGGTACATATGTTTAAGTCGACACCACCATCTATCAAAACTCTTTTGATTTTATGCTTGTGGATGCAAATTTTAAGGTATAAAAATTGGTTATGGAATGAATGTGCAGGAAGGTCTCTTTCAGAAAAGACAAGGTGATGTGTAGAGGCAATGTGCCCAACCATGGCTTGAAATTGCTTGGTGTCTATATCATTAGGTATAGAGAATTCAAGAAGAGATTTTTCTAGAATCTCTTTGTGTGCAGGAGATAGCTTAACAAGCTCTAGGATAGAAAATTGGGTTGGAGTTTTCTTTATTTGATCAACAAGGTTATAGTCATTTGAAGAATTGGTAAGAGATTTGGATTGAGGTGGGGCTCCTTGGATGGTAATGTTCCCTTGTCATGTAGAAATGTTACACATAGTATTCTTACCAACTATTTTCACCACACGATTATGGTTATTGGATTCATGGATGTTTCCCACTATATTATCATAGGTATAGGCTTCTTTTCTATAATCCTATCCTTTACCTTTGTCATTTCCCTTAGTATGATTGAGGCTTGGATCCTTATAAATACCCAAGTTATCATTTCCAAAAGTTCTAGGACAATTATCAATATCAACCTCTCCTTTTTCAATTAAAATATGGATTATGTTCTTTGGTTTCATGCAGTTGTTCATCTTATGACCCTTTATTCTATGAAATTTGCATTGATCATTTTCATTGTACCATAGGGGTTTAAACTATGGCTCTTTGTAGTTATTTTGATCAGGAAGCTTAATGAGATTTTATTAAAGTAATTTGTGTAAGACCACCTCAATAGGTTCTTCAAATGGAGTGTACTTTCATCTCATTTGATTGTTTTATCTTGGTGGTCCGCTTTGAGGATTTTTGGTTTTGGTTCATTTTTTAGTGTTTTGATGATAGTTCATTTGATTGCTTTGGAAAAAAATTTGAGGATTATTAGGAGGTGGTTGTATGTTTTGGACAAATTTTACATCAACCACTCCATCATTAGTGACATTTTTATTCTTCACCCATATGCGAGGTTTACCATTTGAACCAAGTGCTTGATCTTTGTTATTGTATATTTTGATGTCACCTTTCATGATGAGAGATATTTTGATGATTAAATTGTTTTTAATGATTTCTTCAAAGGCATTAGGGCATAGCATAGTCAATTGGAAGACTATGTAAATTTAAATATTTGGCATGAAGATTTCAATGATTTTTTTCTCAGGAATGAACCATTTGCACTTAATCACTTTATTTCTCCATCGTTGCAAGAAAGAAGCAAATGACTCAACTTTCTTTTTTTATTTTGTGCAAATTAAGAACCATGATGTCTTGTTCAATGTTATATGAGAAATGGTTGATGAAATTTTCAGATAGCTCACTGAAATTTTTAATCCCAGGCCATAAGTGAGAGAACCATTCAATAGCTACACCTCCAAGATTCCTTGGAAAAAGTATCATAAGATAAGAGTCATTGTTAGCCACATCAATGAAAGCTATAGAAAATTCTTGCACATGTTCATTTGGGTCCCTTCTTCCTTTATATTTGTAAAATTTTGGAATTTCAAAGTTTTTCAAAACGGGGATCATTGGTATATTGTGATTAAAAGGATATGGAAATATGTCCTGTAATGCGTGGATATTCTTAAGCTTCCCAAGTTGTATGTATGATATCCATTGACTATTTTATATTTGCAATGTCAGGTCATCACTTGGTGTTTTTTTTAGGATTAGGAATGTTGTAGCTTTGTTGTTCCGCAATGAATGTTTAGTCATATTGAGGGATGTTATATGTATGAAGAAGGATTTGGTCCTTGTAGAATGTTATGTGTGTGTTGTGGATTGATGTTTTGACATTGTGGATATTGTGAATTGATGTTTTGATGTTGTGATGTGAAGGTTTGTTGTTGTGGTGTAATGGTTTGATGTTGTGGTGTGAAGGTTTGGTGTTGTTGAGGATTGATATGTTGTTTTTGAGGTATGATACGTTGTTGTTGTGGTATAATGTGTTGTTGTTGTGGATTCCAAGTTTGAGGTTGGGGGTGCATTTTTTTGCTATGGGTTTATGTTTGGTTGTTGGTGTGGTATGATATGTTTCTGGTGTGGATTTTTTCTTTCTTTGTGGGTATTCAAAGTTTGAGGTTGGGGGTGTATGTTTTTTATTGTGATTTTATGGTTTGTTGTTGTGGGTTGGGAGTTTGAGTAGATGAAGATCCATATTGATTTTTCATGAGATTAGGATCTAGATTTTGGAGTTGTAACCCTTGTTGATATTGTGCATTGTATGAAGTGTCATAATATGGATGTTCTTGATACATGCATTGTGTTCATGTTTGATCTTGATTATGTATTTTATACATGCTTTGATCTTGAGGATTGTTAGTTTGTGTGATTTTTTGATAAAGGGATGGTTGTGTATGAAGAAATGGGTTGTTTTGTTGTGTGGATGAAGTGTTTTGTTTTATGGATGGGTAATTTGGATCATAAATAGTATAGATGGAAGATTCAATGTGTTGTGTTTGTGGGGGATGTTGGCATGTAATTGTGGTTGAACATTGAGCTGTTGATCTGGTGTTTGGTGCATAGATCTAGGTGGAAGATTACCCATGTTTTGCATATTAACATTTTGTCCTTGTTGTGTAGCACTTTGTGACAAGGAGATAATAGAATCTAAGAGGGGAATAAAATTCCAAGAGAGATGGCTCCATAGGTACTCTCCTAGGGAGATTTGAACAAATGTGTCATGGATCCACAGACCTACAAAAGTTGAACAAAATAATCTATAGGTACTCTCCTACATAGTTGAACAAATAGATCTCGTGGGATGAAAAGTAATTTATAGGTCCTTGGACTTGCAAAGAGGGCACCCCAGGTACTCTCTCCTAAGGGAATCCCAATGTGAGAGGATCCATAGAGTCTGATTGCCTATCACAAGTGCTTAGTCCTACAAGTTTGATTGAAAAGAAACTTTGCAGGCGCACATGAAAAGAAACATGTTAATCCACAAATTAAACATGTTAGGAAAGCTTGATGCAAAGGATCTCTACAGGTTCTCGATCTTGCAGAGCAATACTAATCAGATGAACCTATGGCTACTGCAAGTTGTGTTGTAAGAAAGTCATAGAAAATATAGTTCTAGTCGAGTTGCCCCCAAGCTAGACATGAAGATATAAGCCACGTCTAGTCAGGCTGCCCCCAAGCTAGACACCAATGAATTCATTCGAGAGAAAATATTTCAAAGGGGGTTCCTCGAAAACCCTCCAAAATAAAAATGGATCCACTCAAGGGGTGCTTCATTTGAGAGACATAGAGAAGAGAAGGGGTCCTTTAAAGAGGACACACATCTCCAAAAATAAGTTATCACTACCCCCAACATACAGGGGAGGAGAACCATGCAAGATAATTAGAACATATAGGATAGAGGTAGACCTCGATATCACTTGTCATTTGAAGAAGAGGTAGGTGCATCAACAAATAAATGAGTGATGGAACCCGAATCAAGAAGTTGTATTTTATCCTTCAAGCCCTTACATTCACTAGTGGAATGGCCAAGCACCCAATGGTATGCATAAAATGAATGTTTTTGTTATCATCTTAATGAAATTTCTTATTTGTAGGAGGAGGAATAGTAATTAAGTGTGCTTTGAGAAGCCTCAACAAAATACACTCTTGCTCAGACAAAATAATGAGGAGCGGGAAGCAACCATTTCTCTTGTGGAGAAATGTTGGACTGCTCACAAGAAGAAGAATAAGACACAAAGATAGAAGACAATGGAGGATGAATCAATCCAAGAGAATGAGGCTGAGAAAAATTCATGTTAACATTCAACCATGGTTTCCATTTAGAATATTCATTTGAGCAACCAACTCCTAAATTACGTTTATGAGGTACACATTCTATAGGGACCTGAATGCTTGTTTGTTATGCCCATATCCATTTTTAGAGACAAGTTTAAAGCCAGGGCCATAACGTGTTTGCAAATCTTGAAAAGCAGGAGGATCTTCATAGAGAGCATTATTCCAGCAATGAGGATTACACTCTTTTATGAGATCACCACCAGTCTTCTGAATAGGACTATCGGCATTAACCTCCTTAACAGAAGCATGACCATCTTCCTTAGAAGGGGGGGATCAACATTAAGAACATTGCAATTTTTGTTCACATTATCCCGAGATGTAAAAGAATAAGCATATTTGATAGCGAGTGTGGATGATTTTATCAAAAGGTTTAAGTAGATCGGGTCGACTTTATATTCTCCAATGGATTATATAAACTCTAGAGAACCCCAATCATCACCAAGGCATGTATTCTTTTGAGAAGAGGTAGAAGGAGAAAACTTACTATTTCTTGCTTCAAAAGGATCTTCTTTAGAGATATTTGTCTCAAGCGTATCTTGTGTAATAGGTACCACATGAGTGGACATCAACACATTGGAAGACACTGAAGGGATAAGAGTAGGCACAACCAAAACCTAACCGATAGTTGCCATCTCACATAAGTACATAGCCTCAGGGTCATCCCTGACTATGACTACTCAATTATTGAAAATAAACTTAATAGATTTATGCAAGGATGTAGACGAGATTGCACCCATAGCATGAATCCGCGATCTACCAAGAAGAAGGTTATATGGTAATTTTTCTGAGATTAACATATACAAGGGTGGATATGATAATGGGTCCCAACCTCAAAGGAAAGAGTATCATGCCTAGGGCAGCTTGTCAACCAACATTATCGAACCCATGAATGACAATAGAAGAAGAATTAAGAGAAGATGAATCAATATTAATCTCAAGCAATAGATCAATGCTACACATTCATCGTTGAACCAACATCAATGAGAGTATGTCTAATGCCAATTTTATGAATGTTAACTATGATCATTAGAGGGTTTTTTTTCATTTGTAGTTTCAAAGGAAGGAGTTCTTGCGAATAGAATGTAATATTCAATGAGTCCACATGAATATGAGCTATGAATACATTTGCATTTTTTAGCTTAATAGAAGAAGGAAAGAGGATCTTTTTCAATGCTTCCTGAAGCATACCTTGATAAACTAGAGAAAACTGAAGCAAGTCCCACAATGAGATCTTAGCTGGAGTAACACGAAGTTGCTCGACAAGATCATAATCACCAAGTGCTTTAGTTGTAGGTTTAGGTGCTTAAGGAAGGCTTGGTTGAGAAGGTGGTAAATAATTAGGTTGATCAACATTTTATTTATTCCTTCTAGTCTTATAATTATGGACTACTGTTCTATAAGAGTGAGCCTTAGAAAGATCAGGAGAATCACTATCAAATGGAACACCATTAATAGAAAAAATCCTTCTAGGGTAAGGACTAGCCGGAGTTAGATAAATAGTTGGTCTCTTAGGCCTTTGAGGAGTGATAGAGACATGGATTATATTTACATATTCCTTACAACTTGTAGAAGAATCATTTGAAGAAATATGCTCAACATCTATCCCTGGAGGATCTGATGTGGAAGGTGATTCATGGTTTGCTAATGCATCATCTCTATAGGAGAGTGCATTGGAATAGAGAAGAGATTTTGTTGAAATGCACAAGACAACTAAGAGGGGGGTGAATCAGTTGTATCAAATCACTTTACTTCTAAACTTAATCTTTTCACTTTAATTTCAATTTGTTATTAAGTGTAAACATGAAATCCAAATAACAAAAAGAAAACACCAGAGACACCAAATTTACATGGAAAACCCAATTAGGGAGAAACCACGGTGAGGATTAACTCACAATACAGTAGTAATGCAATACCGGATACAAAGGCTCACTACTAGAGGGCTCACTGCCTAGATACAAAGGCTCACTGCCAATAAAGGACTCACTATCCAGAAGGAGGCTCACTGCCTACAAAAATGAAAATATGAATGAATATCCACCACTAGGGTTCCATACATTCACAACTTGATCAGACGATTATAGACACCATCAGCTCACTGCTTTCAGGAATCTAACACCTTAAAGAATTGTTGCCTCAATTTTCTCTTCCACTCTTTGCTTTTCGAACTTGTTCGCACACTTCACTTACTTGATCGATTCGTGGATGGATGGATATTAATTTCGCTACAACTTGATTTGCTTTTATAACATCTTCAACCCTAGAAACATTCTCCAAGGTCGACTATACAATTTTATTTATAACTTCAAACTAGGTCTACTACTCAACATTCCTACAGTGGATAAGAATGAGACAGGACCAAGAGTACCAATTATATATTTAATTAAGGACCCAAAAAACATCTTGGATCAATCACACACTTCCTCAAATTAATGCAAAAAATTAATGAGACGTGTAGACACCAGGTTGGCCAAACCTAATGAAAACATCAAAGATCTTTGAAGTACACGCATCTCCAGCAAGATGATCACACGTAGATCACTCAGCACACTTCACCATATATTTTACCATCTCTGAGAATACCTTAGATACATCTGTAGCAATTACAACAAACCTCATTCACAGAGAACACTTCAACAGTCCAACCGAACCAACCAACAAAACACAGGAGCTCTAGAGTAGGTCTTCTAGAGTGCCAAACCAAAAGAAAAAAATTCAAAACATGGAAACCATCAGAAAGAGACATCTCTTAGATCCACAAGATCTGAAACCAAAAATCAAAAGATTGCGGAGCCAAAACATTTATCCCAGTCCACACATAAATAGTTTTGCCAAACCAGTTCACACATTGGTGAACATATCTTTTACTCTCCATCAAACCAAAAGCTAAAAATCAGGATATATTATCCATGGAAACTCATGAACAGACTTAAATATCTTCATAGGCATAGGATCAACACAAAAGAAATGTAGAGCACAATATCGAAGCACACTCAAAAAAAACACTTCAATACTGCCTTCATTATTTCTCAAAAGCACTTGGAAAAAACACAACTACAACTTCATAAATATATCTCCATGTACTTTAAGCACTTCTACAGTATCTCAACTATACAAGTACCATCTGTACTCAACCAAAATTGTGTTGAATTCAACACTGCCATCATTATTTCTCAAAATCACTTTGCAAAAACACAACTACAACTTCATAAATATAGCTCCATGTACTCTAAGCACTTCTATAGTATCTCAACTATACAAGTACCATTTGTACTCAACCTGAATTGTGTTTACATCAATGACAACATTAATGAAAAATCCATCAAACACATCCCTACTTTCAACAATCTCCCCCTTTGCCATTGATGGCAACACATGATGTGAAAACCATCAAAGACAACATACATGATTTTCATAAGCAACAACTTTCCAAGCATAAAAAAATTTCACATGATTCTCTCTCCCCCTTTGACATCAATGGAAAAGGAATGTATTTCCATATAAATCTCTATTCACTCCCCCTTAGGAGTACACCCACATCACATACTACAACAATGCACTTCTCTACTCCCCCTGAGGAGTAGGTCTCAATCATCACTCTAGAACAAAAGAAGTTTGTGAATCCACTGAACTGATGCACCTCCATGTGCACTTAGTTCAAAGAAGGAGGGGCAGTAACCCCTAACTTCCCTCTAAAATACTCAAAAGTATCCTTTGGAAGGGCCTTAGTTAATATGTCTACAACTCGTTCCTTGGTAGGTACATATTCAAGTCTAACTTCATTCTTCAATACCTTCTACCTCAAGAAGTGATACTTGATAGATATGTGCTTTGTTCTAGAATGCATCACTGTATTCTTTGAAAAAATTTATAGCACTTGTATTGTCACAAAATATAGAGATAGGTTCATCACTCACCACACCTATTTCCATCAAGGTTTGCTTTATCCAAAGTACCAGTGTACAACAGGATGCTGCTGCAATATACTCTGCTTCTGCAGTGGATAAAGAAATTGAATCTTGTTTCCTGCTCAACCATGAAACTAATATTCCTCCAAGGAAGAATGCACCACCACTTGTTCTCTTTCGGACATCTACACAACCAACCCAATCTGCATCAGTGTAGGCATTCAATGTGAAATCATTGTCCTTCAGATACCATAGTCCATAATCTGGAATTCCTTTAAGATATCTGAATATTCTCTTCACAATTGTAACATGTGCTTCCTTAGGTTCTGCTTAAAACCTTGCAACTAAACATACTGGATGCATGATATCAGGTCTAGTAGCAATAAGATACAACAATCCACCAATCATAGATTTGTACATTCTTTGATCAACTTTAGCAGATTCATCATTCTTACTCAACTTACATCCAATTACCATAGGGGTACAGACCGGTTTGGAGTAATCCATTCCAAACTTCTTTAACAATTATGTAACATACTTGGATTGTGAACTGAATATCCCTTTGTTAGTTTGATTTACTTGAAGTCCAAGGAAGAAATTCAACTCACCAATCATAGACATTTCAAATTCTTTTTGCATCTCTTCAGCAAATTTCTTACACATACCTTCATTTCCACCAAAGATGATTTCATTAACATATACCACAACTATTAATATATATTTTTTCTCAACCTTGAAGTAAAGATTGTTGTCTGCAGATCCTTTGCTAAATCCTTGCTTTGTCAAGTATCTATCTAATCTAGCATACCAATATTTGGGAGCTTGTTTAAGTCCATATAATGCTTTCTTTAACTTAAAAACTATGTTCAGTTTGTCTGACAGCTAAAACCTTTTGGTTGCTCCATATATACTTCTTCTTCTAGTTCTCCATTCAGAAATGTAGACTTGACATCCATTTGATACACTTTGAAGTCTTTATGAGCTGAAAATTCCAAGAACATCTGAAAGGCCTCCATTCTTACTACAGGTGCAAGAGTTTCTTCAAAATTTATTCCTTCAACTTGTGAATATCCTTTACATACAAGTCTTTCTTTATTCCTTACCACTTCACCATCTTCATTAAGCTTGTTTCTGAATACCCATTTTGAATGAATTACATTCTTGTTTGTAGGTCTAGGGACTAGTTCCCATGTCTCATTCTTCTCTATCTACTGTAGTTCCTCTTTCATTGCTCTAACCCAGCTTTCATCATTACATGCTTCATTAACAGTCTTAGGTTCTATCTTAGAAAGTAAACACAATTTTACCTCAACCACTTTGCTTCTTGTCTTCACTCCTTCACTTATGTCTCCAATTATATATTCCTCCAGATGATTTCTCTTAACATATTTAGGAGTCTTAGGTGCAAGTTCCATAATTTCTTTTTCACCACTTTTTTCTTTCTATTCCTTTTCTTCTTCTTGTACTTGCCCACAAATAGGATCATTGGGTTCAACTTCATCTATTTCCACTGGTCTATGCATAGCTTCATCAACCTTTACATTAGCACTTTCAATTATTTTCCTCGGTCTCTTATTAAAGAATCTATATGCTTTGTTGTTATTGGAATATCCAATAAAAATTCCTTCATCACATCTAGCATCAAACTTTCCAAGATTTTCATCATCTATTCTAATGTAACATCTACTTCCAAATACCTAAAAGTATTTAACAGTAGGAGTCTTACCAGTCCACAACTCATAGGGGGTCTTAGTGTTGTTACTTCTGATCTGAACTCTATTAAGAATGTAAACAACAGTGTGGATTTCTTCTCTCCAATACACATCAGGAACATTTGTTTCTTTCATCATAGTTTTGGTAGCCTCTTGAATAGTCTGGTTCTTTCTTTCCACAACTCCATTCTGCTGAGGGGTTTTAGGAGCAGAATAATGTCTTTTTATGCCATGCTCTTCACATAATGCATTGAACTTACCAGATGTAAATTCTCCACCTCCATTAGACCTTAGGCATTTAATTTTTAGGTTTGCCTCATTTTCTACTCTTGCCTTAAACACCTTGAATCTATCAAGAGTTTGAGCCTTTTCTATAAGAAATATAACCCATGTCATCCTATAGTAATCATCAATCAAGAGCATAAAATACCTATCACCATTTAGGCTTCCTATTCTTGTAGGACCACAGAGGTCTATATGGATTAATTCTAGCATTCTGGTAGATGATTGTTCCTTTCCTTTAAAATTGTTTCTTGTTTGTTTTCCCAACTGGCAACTTTTGCAAATTGAATTTGAAGGCTTTATGATTCTAGGCAGATCTCTGACAACTTCCCTAGAACTAATCCTGATCATATTATCAAAATTCACATGTCCCATCCTCCGATGCTAGAACCAACTCTCATTAATCTAAGAAACAAAACACTGACCATCACCACCCTTAAGTTGATAGATGTTTCCATGAGTTCTTCTTCCGACTGCTACCACAGTTCTGGATCCTTTTTCGATCTCACAAATGTTATCCTGAAACACAAGCTTAAAACCTTTGCTACACATTTTTCCAACACTTAAGAGATTATTCCTTAAGCCCTTTACATAATAAAAATCATCAATATTATGTTTTCCATCAAAACTAATTATTCCTTTACCAACAATCTTACCACTAGAGTCATCTCCAAACATAACTATTCCTCCATCATACTTCTCAAGTTTAGTAAACTTACTCTTATCTCTATTCATATGATTTGAACATTTGTTGTCAATTACCCAAAAGTCTTCATCCCGTCTAACATGAAAAGCAGTTACCAGAGTACCTTATGTTTCATCCGTCTTGCTCTCCGGACCAGATTACTTTGCATATCTTTCATGGTTAGTAGATACAACTTTATTTTCCAAGGCTAGAAACAAACATTCATCTTTATCCTCCTCAAAGTCAGATTCATCATCATAAATTTTTGCATCTTCTTTGACATAATACAATTTCTTGTACTTCTTATCCTTTTTATCCTTGTGATTATTGTTATCATCCTTTTTCTTCTTGTGTGTAGCTCTATTAGGACATCTTGATGCATAATGACCAATATTTCCACAACTGAAACACTTAAAAGGCAACTTACCTTTGTATTTACCAATACCTTTCTTTAATCTCCTTGTGAAATTTGCTTCCAAATCTTTTGAATCATCATCATCTCAATCATCTCCTATCTTCATTACTTTTAAAAGTTGTTTCAATCATCTCCTTCTCTCTTATAAATTTTCTCATCTTGAATGCAATCAGGACAATGAATAGATGCTCCTTAGTAAATGTCTTTGGATCAAATGATTCTTAAAGAGTAGATACTTTGTCATTGTAATTGTCTGGTAGGGTCATCAAGATCTTCTCAATTATATCTTCATCTGATATGTTACCACCTTGATTCTTGATTTCAGTTGCAATAAGTTCAACTCTCTGATAATAGCTTGCAATGTCTTCTTTATCTTCCATTCTCAAGTTCTCGAATTTTTTCTTAGCAGTTAGTTTCCTTGACAACTTTACTCTATCATTCCCTTCATAAATGTCTTTCAATTTTACCCATACTTCATGAGCAGTAACTAGAGAAATAACTTTTGTTCTTTTAGTTTTAGATAAAGCATTGAAGATAGAATACCTTGCCCTTTCATTATCCTCATAAGCTGCAATCTCATCAATAGATGAAGGACCAACTATTGGTATCACATACTTTATCTCCATAGCTTTCCAAGTATTGAAACTAAGTGAAATCAGATAATTTCTCATCTATTCTTTCCAGTCATTGTAATCAGCTCCATCAAAAATAGGAATCTGCAGCTTGTGCACCATCTGATCTAACTCAAGTGGTTAAGATTTTCACTGAGGAACCAGAGCTCTGATACCAATTTTTGAAATGCACAAGACAACTAAGAGGGGGGTGATTTTGTTGTATCAAATCACTTTACTTCTAAACTTAATCTTTTCACTTTATCTTCAGTCTATTATTAAGTGTAAACATGAAATGCAAATAATAGAAAGCAAACACTAGAGACACCAGATTTACATGGAAAACCCAATGAGGGAGAAACCATGTTGAGGATTAACTCACAATATAGTAGTAATGCAATACCGGATACAAAGACTCACTACTAGAGGGCTCATTGCCTAGATACAAAGGCTCACTACCAACAAAGGACTCACTGTCTAGAAGGAGGCTCGTTGCCTACAAAAAAGAAAAGATAAATGAAGATCCACCACTAGGTTTCCACACATTCACAACTTGATCAGAAGATTGTAGACACCATCAGCTCACTGCTTTCAGGAATCTAACACCTTAAAGAACTATTGTCTCAATTCACTCTTCCACTCTCTCCTTTTTGCACTTTTTTGCACACTTCACTTACTTGCTCGATTCGTGGATGGATGGATATTAAATTCGCTACAACTTTATTTTCTTTTATACCATCTTCAACCCTAGAAACATTCTCCAAGGTCGGCTATACAATTTTATTTATAAATTCAAACTAGGTCGGCTACTCAACATTCCCATGGTGGATAAGAATGAGATAGGACCAATTATATATTTAATTTAGGACCCAAACAACATCTTGGATCAATCACATGCTTCCTCAAATTGATGCAAAAACTTAATGAGACATGTAGACACCAGGTCGGTCAAACCTAATGAAAACACTGAAGATCTTTGAAGTACACACATCTCCAACAAGATGATCACACATGGATTACTCAATACACTTCACTAGAAATTTTACCATCTCTGAGAATACCTTAGATACATCCACATAAATTACAAAAAACTTCATTCATAGAGAACACTTCAACAGTCCAATCAGACCAACCAACAAAATACAGGAGCTCTAGAGTAGGTCTTCCAGAGTGCCAAACCACAAGAAAAAAATTCAGAACACAGAAACCATCGGAAAGAGCCATCTCCCATATTTGCAAGATCTGAAACCAAAAATCAAAAGATTGCAGAGCCAAAATATTTATCCCAGTCCACACATAAATAATTTTGCCAAACCAGTTCACACACCGGTGAACATATCTTTTACTCTCCATCAAACCAAAAGCTAAAAATCAGGATATATTATACATGGAAACTCATGACAACACCCACACGAGCATAGGATCAACATAGAAGAAATGTTGAGCACAATACCAAAGTACACTCATAACAAACACTTCAACACTGCCTTCATTATTTCTCAAAAGCACTTGGAAAAAACACAACTACAACTTCATAAATATAGCTCCATGTAATCTAAGCACTTCTATAGTATCTGAACTATACAAGTACCATATGTACTCAACCTAAATTGTGTTGACATCAATGGAAACATTAATGACAACATCATCAAACACATCCATACTTGCAACAGATTCAACATTCAGTATGCATCATCTCTAGAAGAGAGTGCATTGGAATGAAGAGAAGGTAGAGTAACATTAAGAAAGGTATCAATGATTTCATTTTCTCACAACAAAATATCCTTTGAATCAAGAGGAATTTCATGAGAAGGATCAAAGATATCAAGTGACATAGGCAAAGCCAAGTCACCATCACATGCATGAAATGGAACATCATTAACACTTTGAATAAAAATAGATACTAAATTGAAAAAAGAGGATATTAAATTCATTTTGAAAATAATAAGTTAAATATAATAATCAATTTATAAACAAGTCGATTGAAGGTCAACGCATTACTTTGATAGCAAGAAATGGGGTTTGGGGCATCAGCTCGAAAAAAATCTTGGGGAAGGTGTTTTCACATCGGATTCACCAAAATGTAGAGAAGGGGGATTCACTACTCATGAGTATCTTTATTCTCAAGAGAATCCTAAGGCGTGAACTGCCTTAAACTACCTCAAGGAGTAGAGCAAGAGTTTCATAATCAGAAAGAGCAGGCAACAAAGGCTTTCTGAATAGACTGACGAATTCTTAACCAAAGGATGGAAGCACAGAATAAGGACAACAACACAGCGTACTGGAGTCCTAGAGGTGCACTGGAATCTCGTACAGACCAAAAATTGATATTATCACAAAAAACAACTAAATGAAAACTACCAATCAGATTACTATGAACTCTTAGAATGTGAGAAAGTAATAGAATATAACAGGACTAGAATAAAGTAAAGGATGGAATTAAAGTGGATAAGAGATAGAAGATGCTCACAACAACCCAAGTAATGAAGCTTCCAACACATGAATACCTTCAATACTTGCATACGTAGAACTGAGAGAAAATGTTGGGGTTGTATAGGGGTTTTCCTTAGTCAAACCCCCATTTTGGTGTTCCCACCTCTATAGACAGCTAGATAGATAGAGAAAGTGAACAAAGTAAGCAAATATGAAGTGATAAAAGTAATCCCTACTCAGGGAGGAGAACCTGTATCACAAAATAGAGATGCAATAGATAGGGGATGTGAGAAATTCTAAGATTCTCACAAGCGCAAGATAAGAGAGATATCAGCGATAAGGCTTAAGGAAGCCAAGGAGGGAGATAAAGATAGTTGCAAGAGAAAAGAGTGTTGCAAGGATGTGAGAGTTCTTGAGGCTACTGTAACAAGTGAGAGATTTGTGCAAGAAAGAGAGAAAATAGGGAAAAGAGAGTGTATCCAAGAGAGGGCCAAATGATTTAAAGGAATGGATTAAAAATAGAGAATCAAAGGGAAAAGAAGCTTCAAGAGTTGTTACAAAGAATCCTAGGCCATTATCACTAACAAAATTAACTGAAAATTGGAAAACATGCTCAGAAATAGTTTGAATGTTGAAACATCATTGGATGCTAGTGCGACACGCAAATGTCTACGCAACGTGCTAGTGTCCAGACACATCATGCTACAAAATGATGAGAACGAGAAAAGCACAAGGTTTGACACAAAGTTAACGTGCAAAGGTAACTACTGAAAAGGGGCCTTTGAGCATCCTTAGAGGGAAAAAGGCTGATGTAGGGGCTAAAATGAGCCTAGACAAGTTCTAAGGGAATGGACACTAAAGTTGATGTAATAATGTATGTAAAATTGCAAGGGGTGCAATTTTATGTTATTACACACGTATAGTCTTCATTGTTAACCCTAGTTAGGGTTAGGGTTTGGTTTGTGCTTCTAAGTTAAGCCTAATCTATAAAGGAAAAACATGAATTTTTTGGGGGTTTTCTTCTTCCTCTGGCTCCTTGGGAGTTTTTCTTTTGTAGACTTTCATTTTACACTCTATCATTGGAAAGATTGGATTTTTGTCTCTACATCAATGAAATCAACTAAGTTTTTCTCTTCTTAGCTCTTTTGTGTTTGAGTAAGTTTATTACCTTGAATATCTGAGTGTTTGTTTGAATTTTTTATGCATGTATGTTGTGTTAAATTGTTTATAGTTGCTAGTTGTGAAATAATCTTTCCTTCCAACACCTTGTCAAACCCTAACCTTCTTGTATGCCTCTAAAATTTGACTAAATAGAGAGTTGTGAAATTCCCCTTGCCTCTCTTCAATGATGTATTATGCAATCTTGGCTAGGAAGAAGCGACCTTTCCATCTTGGTGTATCACCTCCATATTCCCTTTCATGTTCTCCTTCTCCCCTTTTCCTTGTGAGCTATTAGAGTAGGTTAGTGGTAGATTTTCATGTGTTGGATTGGACCAACACTTTGCATTTGGATTGAAAAAGGAAGCCAACCATTTGGAGATTTTACCTCATATGTGCAAATGTCCCTCACCTTGAGGTCGTTTCCATTGTGTCATTGGAATGTTGAGATTTGTGCTCAGTAGGGTGAAATTTCATGTGACATCAGTTCCAATTACATCCTCAATAGCCAACACAGTAGAACCAATGGCAGCCTCAATGGAAAAAAGGTCAACAGTGGCAACAACAAAACATGAATTATCAGCAGCCTATGCTTCCTCCTCAATGAAAACAACAATCCATTATGCCTCCATTAAATCCTACATCTCAACCACATAGACCACCACAATTACCTACCCAACTTGCACCTAATACTAACAAAAAACTTGTCCAACAGGCTTATACTAACGAGGCTATGCAATACCCTACTCATGGAGTAGAGGTGAGTGATGTCCACCTCAGGTCAGGGAAACAACTAGTTGGTCATCTCCTAAAATTATTGAGATGTAGGATGAGGAACCTAAAGTTGAAGCTTCAAAAAAATCACCTTTGGAACTTGAGCCAAATCAAGTACACCAAACTACTTCAAGTCTAAAGCCTCCTTTCCTTGAATGATTAGCCATTCATAAACATCACACCCAAGCTTAGACAAACCTATTGGGTCAATTGAAGGATGTCAATATCAAGATCCCTCTCATCCAAGCTATTAAGGGCATTACAATCTATACCAAGGCAGTTAGGGACCTATGTCTTAAGAAACTAGGGAGAAAAAGGAAGGATCCTCGGATAGTTCATGTCCTAGGAAATATCATGTTAGGGAACATAATTGTCCCTAAATACACAAACCCTGGTAGTCCAGTAGTGAATGTTAAGATTAATGGGACCCTTATCAAGAACACCTTGATAGACTTAGGGGCAACAATCAATGTCATGACTAAAGAAACAATGCAATTACTTTAGTTAGCCAACCTTAGACCTACACCGACTATTTTATAGTTGGTTGATAGGTCAACAGTCAAGCTTGAAGGAATCATTAAGGATTTAGTTATTGCATTAGATTCTTGGGAATATCCTATAGATTTTATAGTATTGCAACCAAAGGTTAACCTTACAAGATATCCACTCATTCTAGGAAAACCATGGTTAGCTATAGTTGATGCATTCATAGGTTGTAGGTATGGAAATATGATAATATCTAATGGGATTATGACCAAGAAATTGGTCCTCTATCCTCCAGCCCAACCTTATGTTGATCTTGAGCAAACCATTTGGCCCACTTTGAATGAGGAAGATAATTATTTCCTACATACTTTGATGACAATAGAATGCAATCCTTTATTGGATGATAAGGATGAAGATTAGTTGATTGCCCGTATAATACAAAATGACTGTTGTAGGAGCTTGTAGCAACATGACTATCTCACATGTTTACAAGATACTTTGCATAGTATTATACCTACCAACTCCTCAGAAGAAATATCTCAAGTATTCCATTCCTTACTCCCACAACAGTGTGTACCAATCATTCCTAGCCTTGACCTCTCATTTGTGCAAGAATCATCCAAAGAACTAGAATTCATGCAAGGAAAAATGTTGAACATAAATAATACATTGACTGAAGAACAACATAATTCTATGCACACAGTGTTGTAGGCACATGTAGTAGCCTATGCATGGGACTACCATGATATAAAGGGTATAGATCATGACTTATGTATGCATATGATCTATATAAATTATGGTTATAGACCCACTAGACAACCTTAAAGATGAATGAACCCTACCTTCAGAGAAATAGTTAAAGCTGAACTTCAAAAACTCCCTGATGCAGGCTTCATTTATCCTATATCTGATAGTGAATGGGTCTCACCTTTAGTGATTGTTCCCAAGAAAGGCTGAAAATGGAGAGTATGTGTAGATTATAGGGAACTAAACACATCCACTAGGAAGGACCACTTGCCATTGCCTTTTATATATCAAGTGCTTGAATCTTTAGCAGGGAAGAATTATTTTTCATTCCTAGATGGTTTCAGTGGTTACAATTAGATAAAAATTGCTCTAGAGGACCAAGAAAAAACAACATTCACCTGTCCTTGGGGTACTTATGCTTACTCTATTCTACCCTTTGGTTTATACAATGTCCCAACTACTTTGTAGAGGGCAGTGCTCAACATCTTTTTAGATTATGCTCATGACTGCATGGAGATATATATGGATGAATTTACCACATATGGGGAAACTTATGAGGAAGCCTTTAGCAATCTAGAAAAGGTATTAAATACATTTAAAGAACATAATTTATCACTCAATAGTGAAAATTTATTTATGATGATGACTCAAGGAATTGTTTTAGGGCATTTCATATCTAGTGTAGGGATTCAAGTTGATCCACATAAGATAGAGATCATTTCTACATTACCTTTCTATGGAGGTAAAGAGAAGTTAGAATCTTCTTTGGCCATGTAGGATATTATAGGAGGTTCATTAAAGACTTTAGTAAGATTTTTGCACCATTGTTTTGTTGACTAAGGGTATGGAATTTGATTAGACATCAGAGTGCTAACATTCCTTTGAAGAACTGAAGAAAGCCTTAACACAAGCACCTACTTTGAGGGGGGAAAATTGGACCTTACCCTTCCATATAAACACATATGCTTTAGATTTTTCTATTGGAGAAGTTTTGGGTTAGAAAGAAGGTACCAAAGAATATGCCATTTACTATATTAGCAAGAATATTCAAAGAGAATAATTAAATTATACTGTTACAGAGAAGGAGATGTTAGCAGTAGTGTATGCCATCAATAAATTCAGACATTACATTACTAGTTATCCAATTTTTGTCCACACGGACCAAACAACTATTAGATATTTAATGAACAAGCCTATAGTAGGGGTAGACTAGTCAGATGGCTGCTCCTACAAGAGTTTGACATTATAATAGTGGACAAGCTTGGTAATGCTAATGTATTAGCAGATTTTCTTGTCAAGGTTTCCAACATAATTAGCAGATGGGGTAGTGGATGACTCATTTCTAGATGAGAACTTCTATTCTCTTATTTTACATATACCCTAGTATGCTAACATTGCAAACTATTTAGTGACAAGGGAGATTCCACCACACTTTTCTTCAAGGGAAAAGAGATAACTAGTACATAAGTGTTTTCCATACTCTTGGATATCTCATTACCTATTCTACACTGGCCCAAACAACATCATGAGAAGGTGCATAAGGGAAGATGAAAGCTTGCCATGATGAACCATGTGGGATTCACTTTTCAGCTAAAAGGATAAATTTCAAAATCCTCATGGTTGGTCATTACTAGCCTACTTTAAACAAGGATTCTATCAAGTATACAAGGACCTATGATAGGTGTCAAAGAATGGGTAAGCCAGCAAGGAAAGATGAAATTCCATTACAAACTCATTTAACACTAGCTCCCTTTAACAAATGGGGTCTAGGCTTTATTGGACCAATCTCATCTACTTCTAACAATAAGGAGTATTTTCTAGTTTGCATTGATTATCTGACTAAGTGGGTAGAAGTGAAGGCATTATAGTTTTCTAAAGATGAAAATGTGGATAAATTCTTGTATGAGGACATCTTTAGTAGGTATGGAGTACCCAAGGAAATAGTGAATGATCGGGGCCAACAATTTACTTTAGACCGCATCACCAAATTGGTTGAAGAATATCAAATCAGGTAGAAAAAGTCAACACCTTATCACCCTTAGGCCAATGGCCAGGTGGAGGTTACCAATAGGGAAATTGAAATTATTCTAACTAAGATGGTGCAATTACACATGAAAGATTGGGTTGCTAGGTTACCAAAAGTAGTATGGGCATATAGAACAACCTAGAAAACAACAATTGGTTTCACACCCTATGAGCTAGTATATGGCAAAATAATAGTCCTCCTAATTGAGTTTGAGTATAAGACATTAAGAACAACAATAGATTTGGACATGGATCTCATAGCACCTCAAAAGGAGAGGTTCCATCATTTAAATGGGCTGGATGAAATCAGGATGGAGGCCATCCATCACACTAAGATAGTACAAAAGCAGAGGACAAAGTGGCATGTCCAATATATCAAGACAAAGGAATTTAATGGCCACAGATTGAAACTTTATAAGAAACCAGTACAAAAGGAAGATTGCATTCTTTCTCATTCAACAATATGGTACTTTCAGTAATCCAGATACAAGTTTAGAACCACAGAGTGATGCCTCAACAACAGTAGCTATACCAAGTTCTTCAAGTGATTTAATGATTAAGATACATAGCTCGACCCTTGAAATCACTTAGGTTTAATCTCTTATTCCACCTCACATCCATACACAACATAGTTACTGTGAATATAATTTCCCCAAGCTCCTTTTGGGTTATTTTATTTTTACTAAGCACCGACCACGCCTATCTATTTGAATGCAACATTGGGTTCCTTTCGTAAGGCTTTATCTGAATGTTGCCACTTTTTAGCCAGGTGCTCCTCGCAAGAATCATTTCCTTCACTTTTCAAGTGCCCCCGCCATACTTCCACATGTCGATAGTTCGTACTCTTCAATGTTTCTTCCTATCGCTTCCTTATCGGGCCCCGACCACATGCCACATGGCATCGATCTATGCATATTCCTTGGCGGCCCCCACCTATAGCGTAGTATGTTTGAGAGACCTCCACGTGTCTTCACCGCACAAGTTCTCATCGCATGGAAGGAAGGATGAACATTGGGCCCCGACCGCTAGCCACGTGGATCTTCTAAAGGTTTCATCACACAGGAAAATAAAGCAAGCAACAAACCCAAGCAGTTGCCACATATTATAACCACCTTTATGAGTGGGTGACACATGTTGACACTCTGGTCTGTTGGGACCACTATCATCATTCACAGGGGATACAACTGGCGTTGGGCAACCTCATTCATGGCTCAAATCTTTTTCTGTTACAACGGCTGGGGAAAATCATTACCATATACATCGTTGCTCATGATCAAGGGATCTTTTCTATTACTAGCTCACTGGGCTGGGGATTTTATTATAAATACTACTTCTTCTTTCGAAGCAAGGGTTCATATTTTGACAGAGAAATTGGTGGAAGAACCAAGCCTTTTATTTCTTTTTAGATTATTGCAAAAAAACTCATAGACTATGCCATTGTTCGACCTTTTTGTTTTCTTAAGATATTTGATAAAATTTTATTGTGTCGTTATGGTACTAAATGTTTCATTTGTAGAACTTCTATAAATTTAATGCAAGTTTGTTGGTTTAGATCATATATTTTACTCCTCTTTTCAGTGAATGTGCATGAATATTATTTTATGTCATTGGGTGAATCATTCAGACTTCTACCTTTAATTTCTATCATTTTAGGACATAGTAGATTGATGAACGGGCCCTTAAATTGCATCCAAAAGATAGATTTATCGTGCCTTACATCTACATCTTGGTGCATCACCCTAGTTAGATCTTTTATATTTTATATCTGCTTCCTTTTCCCATTCAAAACCCCAGTTATAGAAGAAGCTGACTTCTTTAAAATCCAAAGGTCACTCAGTTTAGCGCAACAAGTCCCACCCTTTAACTGAGTTTCCCATAAAGGTTGTTACCTTGTCAATTTTTGGCATGAATGGTTTCTTTTTTCTGGCACGCCCAACGAGACCTTCTATATGTGCTTGAATCCTTGAGCAGGTATATGAGCCATCGACCTGTCACAAGATCCCAAACAACAAATAACCCTGGTTTGTTGGTATCACCACTAGGAACAGTACCAACTAGAACCCATCACGTGAACGTTTTGAATCCTCCACTATCCATGTTACCAATTGCTAACCGAAATTATGTGGCTTGGGATGTTGGTAGTCCCCTTGTAGCCCCATTTGCACCCACCTTTTGGGCCATTATCTCGGTCTCTGATCTCAAAGCTATTCCTAAGTTTACCGGAGATGGCTCAAGAACACCCTCTGAACATCTGCAAGATGTGGCAGATGTGTGTTTGGTACACGGAGTTACTGATCAAAACATAGTGCGAAGGTTGCTCATAGCTTCTCTTAGAGTAAAATCATTAAATTGGTATCGCACTCTACTAGCTAACACTATCAACACTTGGGATCAGCTCGAGGATCCTTTTTCTCAAATATTCTTGAACGACAGAGACAAGTCTTTGCAGGTCCCAACTGAAGCCATGACAGACTTCAATGCTCAGTTCCATACAAACTGCAAGAGGATCCAAACTACCATCCATCCACCGACTGAGTTGGCATTCATGTTCTACTTAGAATCCATCAATGTTGATATCTTGATAATGATCCAGTCACTTGGCTGAACCACATTACCGGATGCATACAACGTAGCAGTTAAGGCAAAGAACAATTTGATCAACGTTGGGAAGTTGGCACCTCAACCCATTATGTCGATATTCCCTGAAGTATCAACTTCCACCCAGGAGATGCCATCTACTAGCACACCTACACCACCCCCATCTACGTACACATATCCAAGTGCACCACCAAATATTGCTTCTACATCTGACACTTTGAAAGATGAGATGAGTGACATAAAGGAGATGTTACAAAACTTAACAAACGAAGTAACCACTATCAAGCGCAACTAGACCGCTCCTCCAAGACTAGCCTACCAAAGTTATCAAGGTGGCAGACCCTCCTACTAACAGAACCAATATCAAGGAGCCGCACACACAAATCTGAAAAACTCATACAAATAACCAAATAGTATTGATACTGACTCCGCTGGTGACATAAAGGAGATGTTATAGAACTTAACAAAAAAAGTAACCACTATCAAGCACAACTAGACCACTCCTCCAAGACCATCCTACCAAATTTATCAAGGCAACATACCCTCCTACCAACAGAACCAATATCAAGGAGCCGCACGCACAAATCTGCAAACTCATACAAATAACCAAATAGTACCGATACTGACTCCATTGGGAGCCACTCCAACAAGTACAAGTAGAGATTTGACTGCGGGGCAGAATAATCTCACCGAAGATTTCAATCCCTGGTGCTTCCCCTATGGTGATGCGCATATGCCTCAAAATTGTCTGAGTGGAAATTTGTAACAAAAAGTTACGAAATAGCATAGCCAAGGCATGACACAAATTTAGGAGGTTATACATATGCCTCTCCACAAATGGAGAATGTGGTTCTTACCACATAGATGCAGGGAATGTCCCTGGAATAGGAAAATGACATAGCTCCTGATCACGCCTTGTTCTCGTGGATGGAAGGAGAAGAATTAATGTTCACATATGAGGCATCCACATCAGATGCCTTGCAAGTACAGTCCAACTACAACACTCGATCAAAAAAGAGATTCACAGGCAAGCCAATCACTCTGCAGCCTAGAAGCATCTTGAGCCAACCCCTTGGCCCTCCCATAATTGCTCCACAGCTGAAATTGCGCAAGGAGATTTTCATCACTAGGGCCAAGGAACAAAAGCCTCCAAATCTACCACCCTTCAATGTAGTGGAACAATTGAAGAAATCTTCTGCTAATGTATCCCTTTGGGATAGCCATTCCAGAGCAAAAATCATTACTGTAGAAAGCCCTTAAGGAAGATGTTGTTGTGAAAAGAATAGAACAAGCTTCCAAAAAGGCTACTGACTCATCACTTCCACCTAAAGTTCTCATGAATACTACAAAGGAGGCTTCAACCGAAGTCAAAGAAGAGAAACTGAAACCTAAACCATTTTTCTTAACCCTCATTATGGGGAAGAAACTGTTGCACAACTCCATGATTAACTTCGATGCCAACACCACAATCATGCCCAAGCAGATAGTTGAAGCCCTAGGGCTTAGCTATGAGCCCTTAAAAAGAGGAGTCATGCAGCTGGATGGGAACAAGGTCAAAACTGTAGGTCTCATTAAAGACTTCTCGTTGACTTTGTTTTTCTATCCTAGCATCACGGTACCACAAGATACTATGATCATAGATGTCCCTCCCATGTTTAGCCTCTGCCTATCCTAAGAATTCACCTCAGAGATAGGTGGATACCTTTCTTTTGATTGGTCCCACCTAATTCTCAGGACGAAGCATGAAGCTAAAATGAAGATAATATCAGAACCTCTACATTCAGAACATGTAGTTGATGAAGCCATGATCAAATTTGAAGCCACTAATACTTCTTTCACCAAAGAAGTGACTGTTGGTATTGAGCTAGAAAGAGAGAAGGTAACCAAAGATTAGGCCGATCGCGAAGAGGTCTTCTTGAGTGAGTATGTAGACGCCAATCCTTTCAAAAATTATCATGCTATCGAATTGGGCACCTACGTCATCTATGATGAGGATCAAGAGTTCCTAATGGTATTGAAGGACTCTATGGCCGAACAAGCCTCAGAGCTCTAGAGATTGCACTTTGATGGTGCAAGATGCAAAGTTGGCACTGGTGTCAGGATATGCCTAACATCTCCAACCAATGAGCAGATTCTCGGATCATTCCACTTTCAGTTTTCTTTCTCAAACAATGAAACCAAAAATGAAGGTCTTGTGTAAGGGCTAAGCCTCACAGAGTGCATGGGTGTCAAACAAATAATGGTGTTTGGAGATTCTGAACTTATAATCGATCAAGTCAGAAACATCTCTACTATAAAAAAATATCTGCATGCGGTCTTATAGACATAGGGTATGGGACCTCATTGAAAGCTTTGAAGCTTTTAATATCCACGCAGTGCCAAGAGAGCGGAATTCAACTATGGATAGCATGACGACAATAGGATTTCAATTCGATCCTATCTCCAACTTGATTGAGAATGTAAACTATGTGTGAGTGATCGTCCGACCCTCTATCCCAAATAATGATCAAAGTTGGCAAGTGTTTGAAAGTGATAAACACATCGCCTCGTTCATTCAATAGTCAGGAGAGTTGACCAATTAGCTTCAACTAAAGATTGAAGAAGCATATGAAGGGCAGATCATTCAATTGAGATCAAACAAACTTCCAAAGGGGTTGGTCACTCTCAAAAATCTATTCAACTGTGAAGATGCAAGGAATGATAGGAGAAAACTTTTAGTAGACCAAGCAGACTAAGCCGAACTTGAGGTCAGAGACGGAAGAAAACTAAAGGTCAGGAAAGAAGTTCCATAGCGCGTCAAGGATAGACTTATACACTTCTGCAAAGCATACAAAGGGGTCATGGCTTGGTCTTATGATGACGTCAAGGGATATGATCCTGACATCATCCAACACACCATTGAACTAACAAAAGGTGCTAAACCTATTCAACAAAAAAGAGTCCCTTCAATCCAAAGATTGAGGCCCTAATGACACAAGAGCTTGGGAAGCTAATCTAGTCCAAGATTGTGTTTCCAATCAAGCACAATACGTGGGTATCTAACCTCATTCTGGTCTGAAAGAAGAAAGGAGAAATTTGTCTCTGTGTTGACTTATGTGACCTAAACAGGGCATCAGTAAAGGATCATTACCCACTGCCTTCCATGGAATCAACCTTATAGACTGTGGTAGGTTTAGAGATGTTTTCTCTATTGGATGGCTTCTCGGGCTACAATCAGGTTCAGGTTAAAGAAGAAGATCAACACAAGACCATGTTCACCACTAAGTGGGGGATGTTCATATATGCTAAAATACCTTTCGACCTCTCAAATGTAGGAGCCACTTTCCAGCGGGCAATGGACATCACTTTCAACGAACTGATCAACAAAATTATCCTCATCTATCTAGATGATTTGACTATATTTTCCAAGTCTAAAGATGACCATTTTGATAATCTAGAAGTGGTTTTAAAAAAAAATCAAGAGTTCGGGTATCCCTAAACCCTAAAAAATGTGTCTTCAGAGTACTGCAAGGCAAATTGTTGGGACATGTAGTGTCCCAGGAAGGAATCGCTATTGATCCTGAAAGAGTAAAAGAAATCAGGGAACTTCCCTTTCCAGTCAACAAGAAAGGAGTACAATATTTTTTGGGGAAGGTTAACTTTGTAAGAAAGTTTATTTCTGATTTTGCAAGAATAGTTAGACCAATCACCCTAATGCTGAAAAAGGACAAATTGTTCAAATGGACAAAAGAAGCCAGAGAATCCTTCGAGAGGGTGAAGGATGCTATTTCTTTAGCTCCTATGTTGGTAAATCTAGACTTGTCAAAAGACTTCATAATGTATGTTTTTAGTAGCAAGACAAGCATCACTATTGTCCTAACTCATAAGGATGATGAAGGAAAAGGAGAACATCTGATAACTTTTCACTCCCAGACCTTGAAGGAATATGATACGAACTATAACTTCATCGAAAGGTAAGCGTTCACAATTGTAAAAGGACTCAAGAAGTTCTGACATCTTATATCTTGCAATAAGGTGGTCATTTATGTCGCACATTCAAATGTGCACGGGTACAGTATGGAAGGAGAAATCACCAAAAAAAGGGCCAACTAGATCACTAAGATCCTAGAATACGACATCGAGGTTACAAATACTGTCAAGGGAAGAGGGTTGTGCGAATACTTGGTGCATGATGAAGAAATGGAAAGTGAGGAAGAGAAAATGGAGTTGGTCCTAGCAAATGAGTCTGAACTTGAAGGTTGTTGGCTGGTGGATAGAGTAAGATTCATGCACACCGCCAAGTATCTGCTAGGACTTCCTTCGCAAAGAATAAGATTCTACCAACTGCAAAATAGTGGGTAGTCACTTATTGAAGGGATCCTTTTCAAAAGGAATTTCAACGACGTCCTACTATGATGCGTCACTACAAAGCAAGCAAAGAAGATTCTCGACACCTTCCACAGCAGCCCTGAAGGTGGACACTTCTCTGTGAAGACCACCACCATCAAAATTTTGCGTGTTGGGTACTTCTATCCTACACTATTCAATGACTCCTGCAACATGATAAAAGCCTACAAGGAATGCCAATTCTACGCAGGGAGAAGAATAAATTCCACCATGCCTCTCAATTTGATAGTAGCGGATGAACCATTTGCACAATGGGGGCTAGATTTCATTGGAATGATCAATCCTACCTCCAGTGTCGGCCGCAAGTGGATTTTCATAGCCATAAACTACTTCATAAGGTGGATTGAAGCCCTACCCCCGAAGAATGCGACAAAGGAAAAATTGTGGACTTGCTCGAGGGGCTAGTAATGAGATTTGGCCCACCAAAGACTATAATTTTGGACAACGCCAAAGCTTTCCTAAGTTCCAAGGTATGTCAGTTCGCATTTGCACATGGCATATTCTTGAAAACATCATTGAATTACTACTCAAAGGGAAACAGCCTAGTCGAGTCGACTAACAAGAATCTAGTTCCTCTCATTAAAAGGATCAGCTGTGACCATGAGAAGGAGTGGCATAAGAAAATCCAGACAACATTATGGGCAGACTACATAACTCCTAAGCAAGCCTTGAAAACTTCACCATACGAACTAGTGTACGAGAAAGAGGCTTTGTCTCTAGAAATTGAGAAGAATGGAGCTATGGAGGTTCTATTGGCCCAATTGCTGGAAGTACAAGAAAAAAGGGAGAAGGCCCTAATATCCATGTCCAACCACCAGCAGGTGGTCAAGAATTGGTTTGACAAGAAAGCTTCAGACCAAGGTCTAAAATGTGGAGACCTGGTACTAAAGTTCAATGAAAGGGACGCAAAGCCTAGCTAGCATGGAAAATTCGACAAACTCTACGAGGGTTCTTTCAAAATAATTTAGTGCAAACAACATAATGCATTCAAATTAGAGAACATGGAACAAGAAGGACTGGGAATTCTAGTTAACGAGATTCACTTAAAATTGTTCAATTAAGCTTCAGTTACTTCATGCAAGTGTAAATATGTGAATAATGTAATTAATGCCCCTTTCGTGTTTTATCAACCGACCTTTTCAACAATTTCATAGATGTAGGAAGCAAGAGAATGCACGAAACTCATTATTACAAGAACAGAAAGACTATACAACTCATGTTGCAGAAAATAAACTCATATTAGAAAAATTCAATTCAATCCATATTGCAGAAACTCGGGAATAAAGACAAGGAGTTTAAGATAAGCAAGCATATTTGTTATATATATACTTTGATATAAAACATTGTCAAAATGGCTCTGAGATCATGCGCTCAAAATTATGACAATATGTATACAACTTCTTTATATATGTACACAAGCCCTTTTTTCAGGCATATATATACAAAAAGAGAAAAGGCATTTTAAACTTCAAGTATCTGGAGCATGAACATTGTCTTCATCAGCAGGAGCATTGCTAGAAGTAGCAGGAAGGTTATCACCAGCAACAACGAGACCTGGAGTAGCAACATCATCACCCAGAACAAGTGGCAGAGGGAACACAAGGTTCTTAAAGTTGGTGTACCAATCCACGTCATAAAACAACACTACATTGTAGCAGCACAACAGAAAGTGGAACACATAGGTGGCTCTCTCACAATGCTCAGCAAGTGAGTGAAGCCAAAACCTACTCAAGAATGGCACCCATGGTACCGCTGCATCTTCTTCAATATGCCTCAGCAGGTCACTCACAACAAGAAGGCCCAGGCCATACACTGCATTGGTCAACACCTCACCAAGACCTCTGAGGTACCACTTTGGAAAAATCTAGAGCATCAAATGCAGAATCATGGCTTTTGGGACTTGAATATCAAGCAGCAAGGCAACGAAATGGGAGAAGATATCGGTATTTACCCAGTACTTGTCTTCATACTCAATACAATCCCTACCCAGAACCCATTTCATGGCTATAATAGCCAGTGAGTGCTTGTTTTTAGTCATGTGCTTAAGGCGCTTATTGGAAATCTCTCCCAGAAAGGTTGTTTGAGACTTGTTGCACACTAGCTTGATTGGGGTATTCATTGTATCAATCTCTGCTCAACCACCTAAGCCTAGCCTCTACGCAAATTCAAAACCTACTCAACCACCTAAAACAATAATTTTATCTAATCACCCGATGCTACTTTTGCTAATCGCTAAGTGTGATTCCGCTACTGTATTAGGGCCTATTTATAAAAATATCTGACATAGCTTGCATCCAAAGCATGGTGATATTCGAGTGTTAACTTGAAAATCCCACCAAAAGGCCAAGTTGGTATTCCAACCCAATTGCATCCACAGGTACAAATTGTTGTGTGAAATATTATGGAGCGACAATCAATTAGTGAAAATTGGTGGCAGTCCCAAGCACTGGCTCATACGGATGGACGTTGAGGTGTCATGATGCAGGCAGTTTCAAGCTCCAAGGTTCAGCATAGATCTTTTCTAAGTCCTCATTACAGTTATTTTAGCTTAGTTATGTTGTTTAAGATATTAATTGCTAAGGCATGCGAAGGGATGCCAAACATTTCATCGGTGGCTCAATTTCCCAAGAAAATTGCACCGAAGGGACGTTATCACTTATGTAATTATGAATTCTTGTCTTTTCAAAAAGGGCAAGTATTTTATTTCACATGGACGGAGGAGCCAGCAGTACATGCCAAATTAAATGGAAAAAGGCAACCGTTGTCTACTGGTTGAAGGCAGGAAATTGAAGAAAAAAGCTAAGTGTCGCATGCAAAGGCAGAATAGAGCATAAAGCTTCTTAAGTATGCAAATAGACTTGGAAGAACATAATTTTTTAAGGATGCCAATGTGATACATATAACAACAAAGCAACTGAGAGTGGAGGTAATTGCAGAAGATTCACTGCCCTGGTGTGAATTGAACCTGAAGCAGGAGGTTTTCTGGTTTTGAGTTCAGAGCCTTGTGTGGTGTTCTAGGTTCCATTCATACCGCTTCAGTGTGCTTTTTGGGTAGAAGTTTACAAAAGATGGAGGTTGCTCAAAGTTCCCAAACAAAAATGTAAGAAGAGAGGACCCAAAGTGTATTTGAAGCCATGAGCAAAGCACCAATTGCCTATGTCTTCGAGGATATCTCTTACACTTCACCTAGTATACCAGACAAGCCAACGTGGGTGAATATGTGGGTTGCAGAAAATAAGAGTCCCCACAGAGATTAGAGCTGAATTAAAGAAGAATGGGATAATATTCATGACCCCATCCTTGCGAAGAACCCAAAGACGCTTAGGGAGGCAACCTTTGAAAGAATGAGAAGGAATAGTGACTTGGATTTCTTGGCATAGAAATGTTGGTTCAGTGGGCTTCCATAATATATGGCCATGTTCGTACACTACTGCCCTGAATTGGTCGATGAGCCCATCAGACACTTTGACTCAGATACCAACACCATTAAGGGTCGAGAGCTATCTTCAAGGAGGCTATATGGGACATGTTGTGCATCCTGCAATGAAGCTCCAAAGTACCTCAAATGGAGTCATTCAATCCGGATAAGGGGGAGACCTATTGGAAGACCATGGATTTTGCTTTGAAATTTTATAATACGGAAGCACAAAGGCCTAAAGAAGCTCAGAAAAAGTTGATGCAGATCCCGACAACGCATAAAAACTTCAAAGATGATATGAAGGATGCCTTCTCAATGATGGGGTTTGTTTGTGGCTTGGACAACGACAAAGAGGTTCAGGAGTTTCAACTAGGCTTGGAGTTTCAGTTGTGCAGGCAACATTCTCTTTTCTAGTATGATTTCACAGAATTTCTCGTCTAGGAGATGCTCAGCTAGATAGCAGAATACTAACTACAATAGAGGTTCAGGTTTTCATCTTTGCTCGCCCACATGTTTTTGCATCAAAACCTCGAATTCTTCCATAAGCATCTCGGGTTGTCCATTTTTCATGAAAACCAGAGGAAAAAGCTAGTTTCCACTTGGACTCCTCTCCTCTCTACAACATATGATTATTACGCATTTTTAGATTATTTCTTAAATCGGATTTTGCAGGATTTGAGGGAGGACAATAGTGTCTTATGATTCAACTTAGACCAAATTGAGTTCATGTAGAATTTCACCCCACAGTGTGACTGGTTTCTAGGTGAGGACTTCACATTCATCTGATTGTGCAGCTTCACCAAGGAGCCCTTTTGACTTCTAACATGTCTTACAGATTGGATACAGGTGCTTGAAGTGTTCCGCTAGGTATCAATTATCGACTTCACCTTTTACAGTAGAAAATCAAAGAAAGGATTCTTTAGCTACCCGATGAGCTTCAAGACTGTGATCATGGCCAAAAGGAGGGCTCATGACTTGCTAGAAGCAAAGTTGGCTCAGCTAGGGTTGGTATGGATTTGCGATAAGTGGAATTACAACCCCGATGATTACTTTTCGAATGAGTATGTCAAGGTAACACACAACCCCCGACCTTACTGGGAGAAGCGTCATAATCTAATGACAAATGTAGATGAACTTATGATCGACCTAGCTCATATTTCAACTGAAGGTGGTCAGCCTCCTTGGCTCAGATTCTACTATTGGACTAGGAAGTATGATAAGACAAAGCTGATTGGGGCTACTCTTCGTAACAACCTGGAAGGAGGAGAAGATTAATGATTTCTGGATATACCACCAAGAGACCCGACATACTGAAGCCCCTTATGATAGCATGGAAATGCACGGCAAGTTCGACAAATTATGGAATGATGAGCATCCAGATTCTGACGATAGTGATGAGAAAGACTTTGGTTTTGAGGAGGTCAAAGCACAATCAGATGAAGGTGTGGAACCAAAAATGGAAGCACCAACAACCTTAGAGTAGAAAAAGGGGAAATCCATGAAGAAACTTAGCAAGGTTTCTTCTAATGTACGAGTAAACATATCATGTGCGAGGGCTTCGCTGACTCACACCTACACTCCGAAGAGGACCAAGACAACCCAGCCGCAACAATATGAAATTGTTGTGGTGGAATAATTTCCACCAGCAAAGTGACAATGCACCAAAGCATCTTTTGGAGAGTGTTTGTAGGAGCCTGGAGTGAGCCAAAAGCCAATAACAAGCCAGGGATTGCAATCATTCACACTGCAGGTATCTTTCGCTCCCTTTTCTCTTGTTTCACAATCCATGGTTGCCCTGTTGCCTCCACGATGCCTCTCATTTTAGGCACTGAACCTTCCTTTTTGGCCTCTGTTTCAATGATCGTGGGGGTTTTGTGCAGTTCTCTCATATGACCCCATTTTCCCTTACTCCTTTGCGTTACCTCACACCATTTTCCTTGGCTCATTCTATGTCTCCAAGTGTCTCACATTCTACCTTTGCTACCATCATTAATGCACCTCCTATCGTTGTCGTGTCGGTCCCAATCCAATCTTCCCAACAAATGGAGTATGCCATGATGTCGCTTCCCTCGAGTCCTCCTACTGGTTCACAGGTCAAGTATTGGAATATCCCTCCTTTTTCTCCTCAAATGGTTAGTGTTCCAAGGAAGAAGTCACCCAGGACCGCTACCCTCTCATTTCCTTTTGCCCTTCCTCCTGGTGCACCTTTTGTAGGCAGACTCATCAGGTTGCCAATAGAATTCTTATCAGAAGGTAAAAAAACTAAGTAGGCCCGAGCAATTAGAGCCCAAAAGCAAAAAGCTAAAGATGCTAAGAGGCCAGTAGAGCCAAAAGTATAGACTATTTTTAATGAGGCTCAACAGTCACTACATTTTGCAACTATGTACCCGACTGTCAACAAACCGCAAGGAGAAATACAATTGAATGACTACAATATGTATGCCATAAGGCTCGATCTAAGCATAGCCCAACCCTAGGGCAAGGTAGAGCTCATGGAGGAAACACAACGGGTGGTGACCATCGGTTTTCTTAAGTCCGGTCACCAACTAAAGAAGAGGGAGGAGGAGCTGAAAAGTGTCAAGGAAAGGGTCGAGGTCTTACTCCTCAAGGGAAAGGCGAGAGATGTTGAATTTAAGCACTTATCCCAATGAGCAGAGACAGAGCAAGTGAAGCTCCGGGAGGAACTTGTGAAGTTCAAATCTCTTGATCCTAACCTAGTCCCTGAGCTGCAACAGAAGAACCAAGGATATCAAGATAAGTTGGCATGGTTGGGGCAATAAGTGCAACAAAAAGATGAGTTTCATCGCCAGCACGCTCAATTGGAGCAACATATGCAACAAAAAGATGCGGATTTCAAAGTCCACCAGGCCCAACTGAAAAATGAGGTCTAAGAAATGAAGTCTTCCTTGGAGAAGGAAGCAACAAACAAGGAATGAGTTGAGGCGAGTTGGATTGCGGAAACACATACCCTACAAGGACAACTCACCATAGCGAACCAAAAGGTTGTAGAGCTCGTGCATAATGTGGAATTAAGAGACACAAATATAGTCTTATTAAAGAACTCTGCCTACCCTCCTATTGTTCAGTTGGATCTTCTTCAGGTAGTTGAATAGTTATATGTTTCATACTGGGAAGAAGTTAAGGCCTTCTGCCTAACTCTATAACCAACGCTCCAATTTATGGCGGAGGTAACAAGGTTGGGCATAGAGGTTCATGAAGAAATTGAGTGATTCCCTCAATCCATCATAGAGAGAGTTTCAAAATCTAAGAGGTTGTTGGATAGGCTATATTTGGTCCCAGATGAAGTCTTGGTGTGCGCAGGGGTTGAAGACCGGAAGGCCGCTGCTAAAACAAGCTAATAGGTTCATCCACTGCCACACAACCATCCTTCATGCTAGCGAGTGTGCTACCGCATTGGTTCAGACCATGAATAATATGTGGGAAAGGTTCTCCCACCTAACTCAGATGGGCTTACCATCCCCGTTCCTTGGAGATGAATTGGTGGCCACGACGAAGCATATTGGAGCAAAAATTGAAGAGAAGCAACAAGATGCGTCTACTTTTCAGAGTTTTAGTCAGCCCCTTGTTGTAGAAGATATTGAGACTATCACTCATCCGATTGCAATGAGATGCGTCTACTTTTCAGAGTTTCAGTGAGCCCCTTGCTATAGAAGATATTGAGAGCGTCACTCATCCGATTGCATGACTTCTTTTTCAACTAGAGTCTTGGGCCGATATATCGGTGACACTGCCTTACAAAGAAATGATCGATCTACATGGAGCGCAAGAAAATCTACGCGACATATCGACTCCCTCCGAGGTCGAATGGTTGCCTCTACAAACTGCCCTCTCTAAGCTCTAATCGCATCGCCCAATGAAGAACGCTCTGGTATGCAAACCAGAGATTTTGGGTTCCTCGTTCTGCAGGCGAAACGCCCCTGATTGTCACCAAAACTTGTGAATATAATTTCCCCAAGGTCCCTTCGGGTTATTTTATTTTTCCTAAGCATCGACCACGCCTATCTATTTGAATGCAACACTAGGTTCCTTTTGAAAAGGCTTTATCTGAATACTTCCACTTGTCAGTCGAGTGCTCCTCGCAAGGATCCTTTCCTTCACTTTTCAAGCGCCTGCACCATGCTTCCATGTGTCAGTAATTCGCACTCTTCAATTTTTCTTCCCATCACTTCCTTATCGGGCCTCAACTGCATGCCATGTGGCATCGATCCACACACATTCCTTGGCGGCCCCCACCTACAATGCAGTTTGTTTGGGAGACCTCCACGTGTCTTCACCATGCAATTTTTCATCGCATGGAAGGAAGGATAAACATCGAGCCCCGACCGTTGGCCATGTGGATCTTCTAAAGGTTTCATCGTTCAGGAAAATAAAGCAAGCAACAACCCCAAGCAGTTGCCACGTATTATAACCATCGTCATGAGTGGGTAACACATGTCGACACTCTGGTTTGCTGGGACCACTGTCATCATTCGCAGGGGATGCATCTGGCTTTGGGAAACCTCATTCATGACTCAATTTTTTTTTTGTTGCAATGGTCGGGGAAAATCATTACCATATACATCATTGCTCATGATCGAGGGATCTTTTTTGTTACTGACTCACTGGGTTGAGGATTTTATTATAAATATTGCTTCTTCTTTCGAAGAAAGGGTTTGGATTTTGACAGAGAAATTGGTGGAAGAACTAGGCCTTTTATTGCTTTTTAGATTATTGTAAAAGAACTCACAGACTATGCCATTGTTCAGCCTTTCTATTTTCTTAGGATATTTGATAAATTTTTACTGTGCCGCTATGGTACTGAATGTTTCATTTGCAAAACTTCTATAAATTTAATGCAAGTTTGTTGGTTTAGATCATGTATTTGACTCCTCTTTTTAGTGAATTTTCATGAATATTATTTTATGTCATTGGGTGAATCATTCAGACTTCTACCTTTAATTTATGTCATTTTAGGACATAACAGATTGCTGAACGGGCCCTTAAATCACATCCAAAAGATAAATTTATCGTGCCTTACATCTAAACCTTGGTGCATCGCCCTAGTTAGATCTTCTATTTTTTTTATCTGCTTCCTTTTCCCATTCAAAACCCTAGATATAGAAGAAGTCAACTTCTTTAAAATTCGGAGGTCACTCAGTTTAGCGCAACAGGTCCCCCCTTTAACTGTGTTTCCCATAAAGGTTGTTGCCTTGTCAAATTTTGGCATCAACAGTTACAATGATGTACATACTTTTTCTAGAGGGACCTATCTTATATACAATTATCAACATTCAGTAAGGGCCCTATTGCGGTAGGGACCTATAGCATAACAATTGTCACCATTCAGAAAGGACTTGATGCCAAAGGTACCTGCAATGTCGTCTACAAGAAAATTCCAAACATTGGTACCACATTAATTGTAGTTCACACATTTTTCACCTCATATTTCTCACACATGCAGTATTTGTCTTATCATAATAAGTACCAGCAACATGCTTATCTTGTTCATGCTGCCAATTCAAATTTTAAGCATTTAAATTGTCACATCACTAACCATCATCCATCTATTCTGTTTCATTACATTATACCTGCCACCTCATCAATCATTCACCTGCAATTACTTTTGGTCGCGTCAAATCATCTTGTAGATATATTTTATTCAACTTAGGTGCAACATTTAGTTAATCACCTCTAATAAGTATGTAAGGTACACTGTAATAATTATAATAGATTTCTTAACACTTTCATTATGTATTTCAAATTAAATTAAGCATGCAATATATTCATAACATTTATTTCCATATTCTCTCATGATACCTTCACCTATCACGAGTTGAAGTGAGGTCACTTCCAACCTTAAGTTGGGGGAGGGTACAATATCAGTCAGTTTTTTGTTTTTCACCACCTAAAACCAAATGAAAACAAACAAATAAGACATGCAAACCCTTTTTTCCTAAAATTGTACCTACTTTTTACCATTAGTTTCAATTGCCAATTCCTTAATCCTATGATCTTGAGCTAAGTCAAAAATCCAGAACCCATTTTTAAGCTCAATTAAGTTGATATGAAGAAAAAGGAAGTTGCAGTTATAGTATGGTAGTGGGAGTGCATGATAAAATAGCAGAGTGAAGAAGAAGGGTTTGAGGGTGGTGAATGGAAAATTGAGTTGAATTTCTAAAGATGGGTACTAAGTAGAGGTAAAGAGATCCACAATGGGAGGTGATGTTATTAAAAGAGAGTCATCGACACACAAGCAAATACTAGAAGATGCAATGGTATTGTCTATCTTTACAAGAGTTGGTTGGCTCGATTATTTTATAAAGCTAACAAAATTTTGAAAGGAAAAGCAGAGGTGCGGAATACAATTTCCTAACGCTAAAACCTCAGAGGAGAAGTGCAAAAACCATCATTTAAAAATTTCATACACTTAAGATGCACACATATAGGATAACAAGAGTAACTAAAACTAAACACATACACACAGAGATAACACCAGATATACCTGGGAAAACCCTTACAGGAGAAAAAACCACCACACCAAGAGAAATCACTTTATATTACAGTAAACAAATTACATACAAAGTTACAGACCTCACTCTCTGATCCTTATCTCACAGCAGTAGACTTCAGTTCAAAAAAAAACTCACTATTACAATGCTCTTACAACATACAATAAAATGCACTTCTCTACTCGCATGTTTTCAGTCTGTTGAAACTTCTGAACTTCAACCAGCCAATCAGATGTCTTAATTATACACCTTCCTTATGAAAGATGAATCTAATCTCCTCCTATCCAAGTTGCCCTGCAAACACACATCGGGTCGCCTTGCATTTAATTTTGTTTGCCATAATCGAATCCTGTCACTCGTTGAATCGGGTCTGGCAATTAATGCTTTCATCACTTTAAGCAATCGGCCAATCAATTGTTGATTTGCAACAGCGATGTAAAATCAATGAATCTTATCCCACCACATGTCATAATGTTACTCGTCCATCGCTTTAACCATGAGTCATACCTGCCATCCGAGCACCGAGCTCCTTTCATTGCGCCACAACAAGCTTATCGACCAACTCTCGCGGTAATGCGTTGTACCGCGCTACAGCTCAGCCTAGACAAGGCCTTCGCGGTCTGGGGGTATACACATCACACCACCGTGACCGAGCGATGAGACCACCACGGTATGGCGATAGGCATTCAACCACCAATCTGCCACCTTCATCATGCTACCTCCAAGCCTTGCACAACCCTCCATGGTATGGAGGTAACCGTCTGCACTGACCGACATGGCTTACTGTGCCACCGTGACATGGCCAAAAGGCCATCATGGTATGATGGTAAGCATTCTCACTGACAGCCACGATCTACCGCGCCTTCTCCGAATGACCCCTACGGTATCGAGGTAAGTGTTTACTCTGACTACCCAGTTCACCGCAGTACTGCCAACGAAGGAGAGTGACTTTGTGGTATGGCGGTAACACCACCCAATAGCGGACTGAAGGAAAAAGGCTCTCGATAACGCGGTAAACCGCGCCTCTAAAGAATGTTCCCAATGGTAGAATGGTAAAGGCTAGAAATGAAGGAAATCTGCCAAGTCTTAAACAGAGGTTCCAAGCCAGAAGTTGAGGTACATGTTCCCAACAAGCTCCCACTTGACGAAGACTTACTGGCTTCCTCCAGACTTTGAATTTACTGACGATCATAGGCCCCAAGGCCCATCTCGAACTTACACACCATCTGAACTTGTTCGTGCTCACTAGCTTTGTCAATGTATCTACAACATTCTTCAAAGTATCCACCTTCTCTAAAGAGACCTTTCCATCCTCCACCATATCTCTCACGAAGTGATACTGCACATCGATATGTTTCGTCCTGGCATGGAAAGTTGGATTTTTTTCCAATTAAATGGCACTCTGACTGTCACAAAAAATGGTAATATGCCCTGCATCAAAACCAATATCAGCACACAAATGACTGAGCCAAACAACTTCTTTTTAAGCGTGTGTTGCTGGCATGTATTATGACTTTGTTGTGGACAAAGCGACTACAACTTGTCGCTTGCTCATCCAGCTAATCGCACCACCATTCAACATGAAATTATATCCACTGGTGGACCTTCTGTTGTCAATGTCCCCTGCCCAATCAGAATCTACAAATCCATGAATATTGAGAGTCCTCTGTGATCCAACCAAATTTCCATGGTAACATAGAGCATATTCAAAAGTTCCTTTTAAATATCTAAACACTCTTTTCACAGCATCCCAATGTGTCCTTCTTGGATTTTCCATAAATCGGCTAAGTACTCCCACTGCTTGGGTAATGTCTGGCCTTGCACAGACCATTTCATATATTAGACTACCATGAACACTTGCATAAGGCACCCTGGTCATGTCCTTCATCTCAGTAGGAGATTTTGGACAGTCTTCAACAAATAGTTTTGTTCCCTGCAAAACTGGAACAACTAGTTGCTTGCAATCATTCATACTGAATCTCTCAAAAACAGTGTTAACATACTTACTCTGGCTAACCCAAAGATTTCTACTTGTTCTTTCCCTGGTTATTTCCATACCTAGAATATACCTTGTTGCACCTAGATCTTTCATTTCGAACTTTTCAGACAACTAAGACTTAAGATCAAAAATCATAGTCTTACTATTTCCTATGAACAACATATCATCCACGGACAGGGTAATAATAAGCACACGATCATTTTCAGATTTTTAATACACACAATGATCATATTTTGATCTCACAAATCCCATAGACAACATAAAAGTGTCAAACTTATGGTACCACATTCTAGGCGATTGCTTCAAACCATACAGAGATTTCTTTAATTTGCAGACCAAACTTTCTTTACCTTTTTCAACGAAGTGCTCAGGCTGGGACATATAGATTTCTTCTTCCACTTCTCCATGGAGAAACTTTGTTTTCACATCCATCTGTTCAATCTCTAAGTCATACGTAGCTGCAAGTGACAACAGAATCTGATAGATGTTAGCTTAGCTACAGGGGAAAATATTTCTCCATAATCAATTCCCTCTACCTGGGAATACCCCTTTGCAACCAACCTCACTTTATACTTTACAACATTGCCATCTAGACCAGTCTTCTTCTTAAATACCCATTTACAACCAACAGGCTTTCGCCCTTCAGGCAAAGATACCAAATCCCAGGTTTCATTCTTCTTCAATGTTCCATTTCTTCATTCATGGATTCCAACCAGGAATTTGAATCAAACATATTAATCGCCTCTTTCATAGTCCTAGGCTCATTAGTGCTAGTAATTAAAGCATAGGCACAGTTCGAATCTAATAGAGAGAAACCATACCTATCAGGTTGTCATTTTTCACGTGTAGATCTTCTTACTAGCTGAGGTTGTGGTTCTTCATCTTCAGAGCTCTCAGAGCTACTAGAGCTCTCCTCAGTTTCAGGTACACCATGTAGTTCCTCTTTTTCTGGAGTTTGAGGAATTTAAACTACATCATTCTTCTTTTCTCTTTGATCTGTCTCTAGCTGTGGATCAGCTGTGGATCAGTTGTTGAAGGTTTCAACTCACGAAATATTACACTTTTTCTATACAAAACCTTCTCAGTATCAAGATTCCAAAGCTTGTATCCCTTCACACCAATGCCATAGCCGATGAAGATACATTTAACAGTCTTGTTCTCCAACTTAGATATTTTCTCATTCAACACATATGCATATGCCTCATAGCCAAAGACACGAATATGTCTCAGAGAGGGCTTCTTACCAGACCATGCCTCCAAAGGTGTCTTGTCAACAAGAGCAGAGCAAGGTGAACAATTTACCAGGTAACATGTTGTAGCCACAACCCCGGTTGGAAACTTTTGCTCTAGACTAGCACTACTAAACATACTCCTCGCCCTTTCCATTAGCGTCATGTTCAACTTTTCAGCAACTCCATTCTGTTGTTGAGTATAAGGTGTAGTTTTATGCCTTTTAATCCCATGGTCTTTGCAGTATCTTTCGAAATCTGCATAAAAAAAATCATCACCATTATCCGTCCTCAAACATTTAATTTTCCTTCCTGTCTGATTCTGTACCAAAGTTCTTTAAATCGACTGAACACTTCTGATTTACTCTTAAGAAAGTATATAAATGCCCTTCTCAAATAATCATCAATAAAAGAAACATAATATCGAGACTTAGATAATGAAGGAACATTCATTGGACCAAATACATCCATATGAACATAATCCAGTACACCAGAAGATTTATGAGGACTTGAATAAAATGAAACACGGTGTTGCTTTCCATAAATGCAGTGTTCACAAAAATCTAACTCAAGGTTACAATCAACAAGCCCTTCAACAAGATTTTTATTTTTCAAGGTTATTAAACCTTTCTCACCTATGTGACTAATTCTATGATTCCATAGCATGGTCTTCTCTACTGGGAGTTTCACCTCCAAGGAATTTGCATCCAGAGTAGCTTCATCCTCCTTCCCTATACGAGCAACTTTGCTTGACTTTACAGAGACGTTGTTACATAGAACATCATGTGCATCCAACTTGTACAGAGTGCTAGTACGTACACCCTTAGCTAGTACCATTGTGCCTCTAGCCATATTACATCCTTTACTCGAGAAAGAAACTTCTACACCAATATCATTAAGATTACTGAAAAAAAGTAAGTTACGAGCCAAACCTGGTATGTGTAATACATCACCAATCCCTTTGATTCTTCCGTCAGGGAATTGTATTTTGAATCTTCCACGGCCAACAATCTCCAGAGTTGAGTCACTAGCCAGGTACACCTTTCCACCTTCATACTTTTCGTATTTAGTGAACCACTCTCTATGAGACATCATATGGAAAATGCACCTGAGTCAATCAGCCAGACATCATCTAATGCCTGAGTCACCAAGGCTGCAATGAAGGCATTTGCATCACTCTGAGAAGAGTCATTGTTAGAAGAGTTATTATTGTTCTTCTTCTTCTCCTTACAATCCTTTTGGATATGACCAGGATACCCATAGTTCCAACAATTCACCTTGGACTTTTTACCAGGAGACTTTGATCTCCCTTCAAATTTTGGTTTAGACTTCTTATCCTTCTTCTTTCCTTTCTCCTTCAATCTACCTTGAACAACAAGGGCCTCTTTGGCCATCTCTGAAAAAATTCCTCTGCATTTCTTCTGATAGAAGCAAAGCAACCACGTCTTCCATCTTGAAAGTAGTTGTCTTACTTCCAATAGCCATTACAAGATGATCCCAAGTGTCAGGTAAAGAACATAAAAAAAGCATGCAACGATCCTCCTCCTCTATCTTCACACCCACATATTCCAACTGAGCAACACTCATATTAAATGAGTTCATATGGTCTGCAACAGATGCTCCTTCTTCCATTTTCAAGGAGTACAACTTCTTCCTCAGGAATAACTTATTCACCAGAGACTTTCCTTGATAAATATCACCAAGCTTCTTCCATAATGAAGTTGTAGACTTCTCCTCATGGACGTCCAAGAGTACATAATTGGGCAGACAAAGTCTTATCAGACCTATAGATTTTCTATCAGTGAGGTCTCAATCCTCTTGTTTCATGCCTTGTGGCATAGTTCCAGACACAACAACCCAGAGGTCTCTGTCAACTAACAAGTCTTCCATCTTGAGTTTCCACAAATCAAAGTTTCCATCATTGAATTTTTCAATTTCTACTCTACCTGATGTACTTGTCATCTCAAACAGAACTTGGTTCTAAGTTTGCAAGAGTCCCACTGAAACAAAATTAGCACAAAAAACTAGCCCTACTAACAAGGATAACACAACTGGCCAGGCTCTGATACCACTTGAAAGGAAAAGGAGAGGTGCAAAATACGCTTTCCTAACGCTAAAACCTCAGAGAAATGCAAAAACCATCATTTAAAACTTTCATACACTTAAGATGCACATATACAAGATAACAAGAGTAACTGAAACTAAACACATACACACAGAGATAACACCAGATATACGTGGGAAAACCCTTACGGGAGAAAAACCCACCACACCAAGAGAAATCACTTTGTATTACAGTAAATAGATTACATACAAAGTTACATACCTCACTCTCTGATCATTATCTCATAGCAGCAGACTTCAAATTAAAAAAAACTCACTATTACAATGCTCTTATAGCATACAATAAAACACACTTCTCTATTCGCACATTTTCAGTCTGTTCAAACTTCTGCAATTCAACTGACCAATCAGATGTCTTAATTATACACCTTCCTTCTGATAGACGAATCTAATCTCCTTCTGTCCAAGTCTGCAAACACACATTGGCTCATCCTGCATTTAATTTTGTTTGCCATAATCAGATCCTGTCACCCGCCGAATCGGGTCTAGCAGTTAATGCTTTCATCGCTTTAAGCAATCGACCAATCAATTGTTGATTTACAACAGCGATGTAAAATCAATGAGTCTTATCGTGCTACGTGTCATAACATTATTCATCCATCACTTTGACCGTGAGTCATACCTACCATCCGAGCACTGAGCTCCTTCCACTGCACCACCGCAAACCTGTCGACCAATCTCGTGGTAATGCGGTGTACCGCACTACCGCTTAGCCCAGACAAGGCCTTCATGGTCTAGCGGTATATACACCGCACCTCCGCGACCAAGCGATGATACCACCACGGTATGGCGGTAGGCATTCAACCACCAATCCGCCACCTTCACTGCGCTACCGACAAGCCTTGCACAACCCTTCACAGTATGGAGGTAACCGTCTGCGCCAACCGACACGGCTTACCGTGCCACCATGACATGGCCAAAATACCATTGCGGTATGATGATAAGCATTCTCGCTAACAGCCACAGTCTACCTTGCCACCACACCTTCTCCAAAAGACCCCTGTGGTACCGAGGTAAGTGTTTACTCTGACTGCCCAGTTCACCGCGCTACTGCCAGCGAAGGAGAGTGACTTTGCGGTATGGTGGTAACACCGCCCAACTGCAGATCGAAGGAAAAAGGCTCACGGTAAGGGGGTAAACCATGCAACCGTGCCTCCAAAGAATGTTCCCAACGGTAGAATGGTAAAGGCCAGAAATGAATGAAATTCGCCAAGTCTTAAACAGAGGTTCCAAGCCAGAAGTTGAGGCACCTGTTCCCAACAAATTTGACAATGACATAGCAAGGAGATTTACAACCACATTGGAGCATGATGAAGCAATGGTAAAAGGGTTGTCATTATATGCATATAAAGTCACCATAACATAAGTATTTGGTTTGCCTAGGACTGGAGCAAAGTTTCCAATATGAGCAAATGTAGTGGTTGCAAGAGAGGAATTTTGTGAGCCGGGAGAAAATTTGGATTCATTGTCCTAAGGTACAAGAGACTTTTTCTTCCATGTTTTTAGGCCAACTGTGCTTCCTATGTTATTAGATACCTTGTGATGGTAGACAAAAGCTTCCCTATACTGTATATATCTCAAATTACTTAGTCATCTTCACCATAATAAGCTTGTAAATATGACAAATTTTCTCTATAATATGCTAAAAAGAATGGCATCTAAGTATCAGAGGAAATAGAGTGACATGGCCTTATCACATCACTGTTTGATTGCCCTATTAGTAAAAAGGAGCTTGAGAATTCAATACCCACATGTAGTTTGGGAAGATTTAGTGAAATGTGACGATATTAACAATTTACCTGAGGCACCTATAGTACCTGAAACTCTAGGGCCACAAATTGAACCTACAAGAGAAAGTTATCCTGTCTCACCTACGACTTCACCTACCCATAGCCAAGGTGAGCCTGAGGAGAACAATGTGCCAGAGTCTAGGTTACCAACAGTGGAGGAAACCCCATATTCCTCAAAACCACCTAGATCCAAGAACAAAAGAGGTAGTACATCCATAAAACATCCACACCTTCTAAAATGGAGAAGAAAAATAAGGATGTTTAAAAAGAGACACCTACACCTAGGCATTCAGGTCGATTGAAAAAGAAAGGTGTTATGAGGGGGAGTGTGGAAAATCCTGAAGAAGAGGAAAAGGGCCAGGAACAACAAAAATAGGATGTGATGTTGGTTGAATCAGACTTAGAAGGGAAGGGAAATATTATTGGAAATGTGAATACACCTGTAAAGAGGAAGAGGTATGTGTCCACCACTTTTGATTCAAACTTAAAAGATGTGTTTGTTGCTAGGAAAACACAAAACAAAACCCCAAATATTCCTACTTATGAAGACTATGATTGTATAGGGGGTGGAAATAAACAATTTTTGAAAATAAAGGAAATGTTTATAGAAGATAGAAATGTTAGGAAAGAGCTTTAGAAAGCTTTGGACAAAATTGAACATCTAGAAGAACTAGTGTAGAGTTATGAAAAGAGAGACAAAGAAAGGGAGACAAAAATACAAGAATTGGAGGAAAAATTGTAGACATATGGCCATGGCACAAAGTTGGATCTATTGGCACAATTGACCATTACCAAAATAGGGGATGGAGAACTTGCGGTACCAAATCAAAGACCTCCTACCATAAAAACCCCAATTCACAATACAACTTTGTCTCTTGGTTATCAACTATGGAAGGTGATTGATGAGTTATCACAAGAAAAAGAAAAATGGAGAAAAGAAAAAGAAACTTTGATTGTAGAACATGCCAAAGTGTTGGAAGGAAAGGAGATCGAGCTAAGGAAATGTTGCGCCCTTAATATTAGAGTACATTAGGTTATGAATAGTCGGCTTGTGGCTATCTTAACTCCTAATTAAGTAATATTATCATTATTGTATTGTTATTTAGTTGATTAGGTCAGCCTAGGGCTTATATAGGGTTATCTAAGTAGGCATGGGTGGTATCCTAAGCATAAATAGGTATATATAGGAGGCTATGAGTCTTATTTCAATATCATATTGTGAATTGTGCTCTCATTAGAGATATTTGGAGGTTTTCCCCCTTGAAGTGGCTTGTTATTATTAGTTATTATTTAGTATTTACAACATATTTTCTATCATATTCTTCTATTGTGCAAGTTATTTCATTACAAGTGGTATCAAAGCATGATCTTGGCATCGTAGAGGCAAGACGTCTTCTTAATATTGGAGGTCATTTTGGAAGGTGCATATCTTTTAGATTTTGGGGAAAAAATTGATTTTAAAATGGTTTTTGAAGACCATATTAAAGAAGCTATAGTAGATATTTTAGAGGAATTAGAGCATATTTGAGCGAATTATTGCAGAATTAGGGTTTCTACATAATTTATTTGGAAGCTAAATATCTCTCGCATACTATAGAATTGGAGCTTTATTTTTATTGGGTTTTTGAAGAAATTATAGAGGACTCTACATCCCAAAATTTGGAGAAATTGAAGTAGAAATAAGCGAGTTATTATAAAATTAGGGTTTCCAACAAATTCGCTCTCAAGGCTGCAAATCTGCTAATTTCTTGGAGTTTTTTCTGGGTAAGTGGTATCTTGACCCTAGTAAGTTACAATAAATTTTTAAGATAATTTAAGTTTAATTTATGTGATTTATTACAAAACTATTTTATACCATCATGATAAGGCTTGCAATAAGAGGCAAAAAGAATGCTACCACACTGGGGAAATCTTTAGAGAATGAGAGAGTAGAAAATGAGGATTTAAACCCTAAGGATGAAATAAACAAAGTCAAGGGTGATATTTCATCATTAGAGAGGAATATTATGGAAGAAAGGGGTGAATTTAAATCATTTATTCAAGGTATGTGGGGTAAGGGAGAAGATTCACCTCATAAGGTGGAAGATAATGCTTTTGTTGAACATGAATTTCTCGGACTTGACTTGGGTTTCGAGAAGGATCCTTCATTTAATAATCATCTGCCAAGGCAATTCATACCTAAGTTGGATATGAGAAAGTTTTACGACAAGGATCCAACCAATTGGCTATGCCAAATGGAGTAGTTCTTTGATATTCGTCATGTTTCTAGTCAGCAAAAGGTGGCTATGGCATCATTATACCTAGAACTAGATCAATTTATTTGGTATCGTTGGTTATGTGATGAGAAGAGAAAAAAGGGTTGTGTGGTCACATGGTCAATTTTTCAAGAGGAACTTGCTACTCATTATGGAGATAACTTTATGGATAGCTACTTCTGCTAACTCACCCAATTAAAGCAAATAGACATGGTCAAGGATTATATTCAACAATTTCAAATCCTTTCTCTAAGAGTAGAGAATGTGGTAGAAGAAAATATGAAGGAACTATTTCTAGGAAATTTAAAGGATCACATAAAATATGAAGTACAATTGTTCCAGCCACAATCCTTATCACGAGCAATAGTAATGGCAAGACAAGTGGAGGAGAATTTTCTAAATAGTAAGAGATAAGAAAATATAAATTTTAGAAAAAGGAGATCTACACATTCACTACCACAACCTATGAGGTTGAATCCACAACAAATTGAGGAGAAAAGAGAAAAAGGGTTATGTTTTAGTTGTGATAGGAAATATAGTCGAGGGCATAGATGTAGTGAAAAGAAATTGTTTTATAATGAAGGACCGAGTGAGGAAGAGGAGGAGGAACCAATATTAGAGGGTGATAGGGATCTAGATGATGAATCACATGATTCCCAACCAATAATTTATTTCCATGCACTCTCTAGGTTTAGTGCCCCTCAAATTCTCAAGGTAGCTAGATTCTTATAGAAGCAAAAGGTAATCGTGTTGATCGACTCAGGTAGTATTCATAATTTTATCAACAAAAAATTGGCTACTTGTCTAAATTGTTTTATATATCCAACTCCACAATTTTAGTTGTTGATTGTAGATGGTGGTACTATTAGTTATTCTGGAAAGTGTCATAGCATTGAATTATCTATGGGATATTATCACCTTGATAGCCCAATGTATGATATCTCCATGGGTGCAACAAATATTATTTTGGGAGTACAATGAATTACTACCTTGGAACAATTGAGATGAACTTCCAAGAGTTGTTTATGAGGTTCCAATCAAAAGGAAAGACAATAGAGCTAAGAGGGTTGAAGGAAAAATCCCCACAAATAGTTAGCTCTCATCAAATGTAGAAGTTTCTTAAGAAATGAGTTGATGGATTTGTGGCCTAGTTATGTTCATTAGAAGTCTCTTAATCTAATGCTCCTACCCATCCAGATTTACAAGCAATAATTGAGCATCACTTAGTGGTTTTTGGAGATATGCCTAAAGGACTTCCTCCTAAGAGGGATCATTATCATGCCATAAAACTAGTTCTGAGGAGCTAACCCCCCAACATCAGGCCTTATTGATACCAACATATGTGAGATAGAAAATATTGTCGAGGAGATGTTAGAGGTAGGAATTATTAGACATAGCCAAAGTGCTTACTCCTCACCAGTGGTGATGATGCAGATAAAGGATGATACTTGGTGCATGTGTCTAGACTATAAAGTGCTCAACATGTACACCATCAAAGATAAGTTTCCTATTCTATTCATTGATGATCTGCTAGATGAATTGAATGGAGCTATGCATTTTACAAAGTTAGATCTTAGATCCAGTTATCACCAAATTCAAATTAAGGAAGAAGATATTTGTAAGACAACATTTAGGACTCATGAGGGTCATTATGAGTTTTTGGTGATTCCATTGATCTTACTAATGCTCCATCTACATTTCAAATTTTGTTGAATTTCATCTTTAAAAAGTTCTTGAGGAAGTTTGTATTAGTGTTTTTTGATGATATATTGGTTTGTAGCAAGACATGGGAAGAACACTTGCAACATATAGATCAGGTATTACAAGTTCTCGAAGAGCAACAACTCTATGCTAATCCATCCAAGTGTGCTTTTAGTCTTATTGAGGTGGAGTACTTGGGACACATAGTTTCACATGAAGGAGTAAAGGTGCATCCTAACAAAATTAAGGCTATCATGGAATGCCTATTTGAAAAACCATTAAGAAATTGAGGGGTTTATTGGGATTGACTAGATACTATCACAGATTTGTGAAGAATTATGGTTGTATAATCGCACCCCTCACAACTTTATTGAAGAATGATTCTTTTTATTGGAATGAATATGCTAATTCAACATTTGAAATGTTAAAGGAGGCTATGTGCACAACTCTAGTACTTGCCACTCCTGATTTCACAAAGGGTTTTATTGTGGAATGTGATGCTTTTGGTAATGGTATAGGTGCAATTCTCATGTAGGAGGGTCGGCCAATTTCTTTTGAGAGCCATCAATTAAAGGGGAAGAATCAACTCAAACCTATTTATGAGAAGGAAATGCTAGCTATTCTTCATGTAGTAAAACAATGGAGGCCTTATCTAATGGGTAGACACTTCAAGGTAAATATAGATCATGATAGTCTAAAATATTTTTTGGAACAAATATTATCTTTGGAAGAACAACAAAAATGGGTTACTAAGATGTTGGGATATGATTTTGAGATTGTATATAAGAAAGAGAAGGAAAATGTTGTGGCAAATGCACTATTGAAAAAGGATGAGAAGGATGAAGCTTTATTGTGTGACCTTTCAATATTACAAGAATATTGGGTAGAAGAAGCCAAAGAAAAGTGGAAAAATGATGTGGCTACTAGTAATCTCATTCAACAATTACAGAGTGACCCTAGTAGCTTAGACAAATTTTGTTGGAAGGGAGATACTTTGTGGTATAAAGAGCGATTGTATCTTTGCAAGAATTCCTCTCTCAAACAAAAGATTCTCACAGAGCTACATGAGTCTCTAGTGGGTGGTCATTCTATATTTTTGAAGACATCATCGTGTCAAGAAAGACTTCTTTTGGGAAGGGCTAAAGGGATGTTCAAAAATTTGTGGCAAAATATTTGGTTTGTCAACAAAATAAAGGGGAGACAATTAAGACACTTGGTCTCTTGCAACCCTTAGCCTAGCCAGCATTGGGAAGAGATCTCCATGGACTTCACACAGGGCTTCCAAGATCTAAGGGTAAGAATTTCATCATGGCAGTTGTGGATCACCTCACTAAATATGCACATTTTATTGCATTATCACATCCTTTTACAAGTACAATGGCAAAAGCATTTTTGGAGAATATTCAAAAGCTACATGGTATACCTATGGTTATTGTTAGTGACCCTGATCCTATTTAACTCCTAATTAAGTCATATTTTATCATTATTATATTGTTATTTAGTTGATTAGGTCAGCCTAGGGCTTATATAGGGTTATCTAAGTCGGCCTTGGTGGTATTCTAGGAATAAATAGGTATATATAGGAGGTTGTGAGTCTTATTTCATCATCATATTGTGAATTGTATTCTCATTAGAGATATTTGGAGGTTTACCCCCTTGAAGTGGCTTGTTATTCTCAATTATTATTCACTAATTACAACATATTTTCTATCATATTCTTCTATTATGCAAGTTCTTTCATTATAGGAAATTAACGGTTGGATTAGGAGAAGTGGTAGATAAAGTTACCCAAATTATAAGATGCAAACCTCTAGCAAGAACATATGCATTATTTCTACAAGAAATATTTTTGAGTTTCCAATTTAGTAGGCTAATTAGTAACCAATCAATTGGGATGAGCAGGGAATTTGAATTTCTTAATGTTTTCATTGATTCTACACCAGAAGAGCAGTATCAACTGTGTGAATACTATTTGCACAACTATGTGGTGTCGAAAGAAATATAGTGGAATCCCTTGATGTTTGTAAGGGATCTCCAGGTAAGGGCACTAGCATCTTATTATAGGAATGAACAATTCAAGGGAGAAATAATGGAAGAATATGAGGAGAGGGATAAATCAGTTGCTCTCACAATAAGGAAAGAGTCTAAGGACCTTGTTGCACTTATAGATGAATGGTTGAAAATCTTGGATCATAAAGGTGTAGGAAGGAAGATTATGAACCTAAGAAAAGAGGATTATAAAAGAACGCAAACATTAGTTATGGGATTGGATCAACAATGTTACAGTTATATGCAGAACAAATGGAACAACTTGACCCCAGAGTTACAAGAAAATAACCTCATTCTGTATATAATTTTACCACCATGCTTGAGAGGGTACACAAATATATGAAAGTTGTTGATAACATAGGACTTCATTGGGTACCACTCACATTTCACCTACCTATGCTACTCTATCTAGTTCCACATTGGATCGAGGAAAAAATTGACGAGTGTGAGAAAGCTAGGATCATCAGAATGAGAAGACTTGCAACTTACAGAGGTTTCTACTTAAAGAAAATCAAGGGAGTTAATATTGTCATGGAACTTAGGGAGATTAAATTGCATTATAATTTGTACCCCTAGTATTTTGCTTGAGGACAAGCAAAAGTATAGTTGGGGGGAGTGATGAGTTCATTTATTAGCCTATTTTTTGTTGTTTTTATGCATGCTTTTAGACATTATCAGATAATCTTATCAAAAAATATTCATATGCTATGCTATCTTTCTATGCTTATTACATAATGTTAAACCTAAATTATAGTAATGGAAATATAGTTATGATATAGTAGCATTGCATGATTTATATGTAAATATATATGAAATAAGGTTGGAATTCTATGTTTAATCATGGTAGTTAGCTTTGTGTATATGTTTTGTGGATTAACCTCTTACATCCCAAGAAGAAACTATAGCCCATAGCAATTGGAAGCTATAACCCTCAACAAAATGAGAATTTGGACAGCGAAATAGGGGAAGTGCCAAATCAAGTTGAGTATAATAACTACCATGTGGAGGCACCTAATGGAGTTAGTCGTGCATCATTATGATAGTTAATAAGGCGCTGAGAAGAAGAATTATTTTGTTAATAAGACTTTGGATAACTGATTATGTGTTCTACATGCAGATCTGTTTTGTAGAGTTTGAATTCTATTAAAACTCTTATTTCTTTTTAGTTGCAGTTTGAATAGTTCAATCTTAATTGCATACTCTGATATCTAGGGGGTTGTAGTTAATGATTTCAATTAGGAGTTGTGTTTAGAATAAACTCCCCTGTGCTTGTACATATAGATGGTGATTGAGTCTTTAGGTAGAGGGTTAATTCAATATTTTGTTATCAGTTACTTTTAGTTTTCAATTATCATCTATAGACATGTTGATTATTCATAAATGATTTCCTTGAATACAATCTACTAGGAAGATTTTGTTTACTCTTTTGGAATACGTAATGAATGTAGTTCAAGTTCATATGATTGTGTAGAATCTAAAGATTTAGATTTGGTTCTGGTTAAGTGAAGACAACCACTTGAGCAAGCCACTCAAGGTAACTATTATTCACTACATTATAGTTATTTTATTTATGTTAGCAGTTATTTCTATTAATCATTGCTTATAAATTGCATGCAAGTTAAAATCGATTCTCATATTGTGATTATCAAAATGGTTGTTCATAAGGATGAATGCATTTAGTTAACTTGTACTACTCCAAAGATTAGAATAAGTTCAGTTACTAGTTTTGAATAGTTTAAATTAGTTTCAGTAATTCTCTGTTAGCAACAATTCAACTACAAGTTATGTTGTAGGTACCCATAGCCATTAACGCTAGTTTACTTCTTTCATTGTTATGTATTTATGTGATTCTCTAGCAAGTATAATACCTTTAATATGATAACCTAGGTAACCTAATTAGGTCTCTGAAGGCACATATAGTGCAACACCATTAGAAGTTTACAAACCTTAGCTGATAATTTAATGAAGTCTTTACAATGTTGAGTGGATTGTTCAACTAGTCATTCCTCTGAATTGTGTGGCTTCTATCAAGTTTACAAGACACTAGTTTAGACTCTACAACATTATGTTGCACAACTTATAAAAGTCTAAATTACATGAATGGTAAATATTGAAGGTGCCTTTCTTTACATTCTTGCTGTGTAAATAACAAGAGGTTTTAACTACATTAGTATTGTCTTCCAAAATTGCATTCCTTTCCATTCTCACCTAAATTGGATGGTACTCATTTAGGGAAAAGTTAATCTCCTAACAAAGCACACCTATGTATATACATTATAACATAACACCCCATCCCCCATGCCAATCTCCCGATAAAACACATCGACAGAGAGACTTGACGAACGAAGCTAACAACATGATTGTACTGAAAACCTTTAGTTTTTTAGATAGTAAGAATGTAACTTGAAGTTCATTCACATTCACAATTTAAAGAAAATATTACACTAAAATTTGCATTTCAATTTACTCATATGATTTATAAATAAATATAGAATATAATTCTATGTAGGAAAATGCAATTGGGTTTTCCATTTATTTCATTTTGTATGTTCAAAGCTAATTGGTGGAAACCATGTGGAGGAGTTGCAGGTGGGGGTTTCATAAAACTAACCAGATTGAACTAAGGGGTGACTAACCAATTGGGTTGTTATGTCTACAAGGTTTTACAACACTATGTGGGTTGCAGGTTTCATAATACCTAGTGTTTTCCAATTTCATTACATTCTTACTATCCAATTCACACAAGGTTTTCAAGACAATAAAAAACTATACCAAAATGAGGTGAGGGGTGACTTAGCAATTGGGTTGTTACTTGCAAAGGGTTTTAGAATAGTATGTGAGTTGCAGGTTTTATAACACCCAATGTTTTCCAACCTAGAATTTTACAAAATAATATGAATATCTTGAAAATATTTTGTTATTTAGATAGTACGACCGTAATGAAAGACAACTTCAAAATTATAACATCTTACATAGAGTAAAAATTGTATTTCAATTTCTTAATATCTTCCAAATATACATATATAGTATGATTGTAGATTGGAAAACATAGTGGGAGGTGAGTACATAATTTATGAAACCTCCAACCCACACAATGTTGTAAAACCCTCTACACATTGAGGGAAAATGAAAACCCATCTTCGCAACGAATAACCGTTCAATTCTTCATAGTCCCTAGGTAGAATGGCAAAATGACATATATTTCTGGCAGATATGCATACCTACTAGCTAGCTGCCCGTGCTTGTCACATGCATTTTGGTAGGGAGAATGACCGCTCTGCTTCGGCCTCCGAACCCCTGCAACTCCCTTTTGAGCTTTCCAACAACCTTCAAAATGAGAATGTAAAAAATGGGGACATTATGGGCTTATGTGGTTTTAAAAATATATCATTTCATTTTAGAACCCACATTGCGTTTTCTAACCTGGTTATATATTCTGCATGGTTTCTAGTTTCTCTAAATGTTATTCAATTGTTTCACTCATATTTCCACAATTGGTTGTTAATTATTTCATTCAACTTCCTCAAAAAGTTGTGTTGTGAGAACATTAAAATGACAAAATTTAAATACCCTCAACACAAAAACACATAAATAACTCTGCATTTCAAATGAAAGCCCCTTTACGCAAGGAAAACCCTTTGTTTTCCCATCAATGAAAACCCATCTTCACAACGAATAGTCATTCAATTCTTCATAGTTCCTAGGAAGAATGTAAAAAAGACATATCTTTTAGGCATATATACATACCTGCTAGCTATTTTCCCACGCCTATCAAATGTGTTTTGGTAGGGAAAGTGGTTGCTTTGCTTCGGCCTCCAAATGCTCACAACTCCCTTCCGCTCTCTCCAACAACCTTCAAATGTGAATGTCAAAAATGGCGATGTTTTGGGCTTTTTGTCCATTCCAAATTATGATTTTGAAAACTCACTGGCGTTGCCACATTTTTCCGACGATAGGACATGTGACGACACTCCAAACGACACACACCTAAATGTCTGTTAGCTTGACCCGTCAAGTCTTTTCGTCATTACGTTTTGTCAGGAGAATGGCATGAGGGATGGTTTGCTATGTTATAATGTCTATACATAGGTGTGTTTTGTCTGAAGATTAGCTTCTCCCTTCGACAACCGTTAGCAACATCCCATGGACAAAAAAATAGCCAACTTAAAAAACTTTGATGGAAATAAACTTAAAAATTTAATGGGTTGCATTGGAGTGAAATACTCTAATAATAAATATGACTAGCTTATCTATCTTATAATAATCTATATAAATAACGTTGAGAGATATTTCTTTTGAGTACATGGATTGTTAGCTTGTCTAACTATGTAATTTGAAAATAATTTATTAAAATTCTCCAAAGTTAGCTAAAAGAAATATTACATGTGACTTTGTGTTCAAACTATCAAATACAAACCAACCCAACTATCAAAATTTATTTGAAACCCAAGGCTATCAATGATCTTTTTTTTCTAGTAATTCTTAGTCAATGAATTTTTGGCTCCATTTGCAGAATATCCTAGGGGCTTGATTATGTTCTCATGTATCACTTGTTTGATGTGTTGGAGAAGTTTGGAACCTCTATTTACTTTATTTATAGGCCAGTGATTGCATCCTTCACTCACTTAATTGATTATGTTATGTTTTGATGCTTCTCGCCTATTGGCATTGTGACCCATCATCAGGCATAATGTTAGAACTCCCCAATATTTGCAGGATTAATGACTCTAGTTGATCTATTTGAGTCTTCAATTGATATGTGAATTGTGGCTAGTTGATACGATACTAATATAATTCGGTAAGGCTATTGCAAGTGTCTTCCAACTTGACCTATGTATTTGAATCCTTATGATCATTTCTCTCTTTTGTTGTGTGTATCTTAAATTTTCTTGTTCATACTCTAAGGTTATTTTTCCCTCAAGGTCTTATTTCTCATGTTCCCAACTACTCATTTGATTTAGTTATTTCACTTTTTAAAAATAATGCAATAAATTATAAATTTTATGCTCAAATTTAGAAAGAAAAAAGTAAAAATAAATTTTCTTTTATTTGAAGAGTTGTTTTATTTTTTTATATAAATATAATTTTTAATATTTATTTAAACTACCAAATAGATACACACTTAAGAACTACTTTATTTTAAATATTATTTACTTTGAGGCACTACATTTTGTTCGACTTACCAACTCTAATAAGAGACATCACTCATAATACATTTGTTATTGAGTATTAATAATCTGACATGAAAATGACTTTGATAATTAAATTAAGAGATTTCTATATGTTCAATTTAAATGTATATTTATTTTTGTGTATTTTCATATAGAAATTAGCTACTCTTGGAATTGTTTATAAATTAGATCCAAAAATACTTATATTTAGATAACATTCTTCCCATTCGTTGCCCTCTATTTCACTTTGATTTTCTCTTTCTCCACTCAATATCCAATTAGAAGAATGCAATTCTACCATGCTCAAACAATTAGAAACAATTAAATAACTTATCCTACTAACCATAACTCTTCTGCCATGCTCTATATCTATACACCCACACCCACCTTTACATCAATAAAATTAATTAAATATTACACATACTAAAATAGTCTTAGTTTTTACTAATTCAACTAATCTCAAATCTAAATCCTTATAACTTTTAAGCCAAACTTTTAGTGGGTGGGTACCTTTTCCAATGGATGTTTTTATTTATACGGAAATTCATGACAAAATGTCATTATACTGGAACGTCTCTCGACGTAACAAATATTTAGTTATGATATTGCTATCAGGATTCAACCGTGTAGTTTTCGAGTCAAACTCATTGACCCATGATTCATGAGTAGTGGTTCACAAGAACCCATCTCTCATGATAATGAATGGTCCACTTAGCACTCATTGCATCTAGGTGATGCTCACAGAGGTGAACCATTGGTCCATCCTGGGAGGTCACCCATCCCAGTACTACTCCAGCTCAAGCGCGCTTAACCACAGAGTTTCCCCCAAGGTTAAGCCCACTTAGCTTGCTACCCCATTTGCAAAACCTTCAGCAAGTTTTGTGCCTTATGAACCATTCATTATAGAGCCCCTTTAGCTCATCAATTGATAAGTAGGAGGTTTCTTCCACAACATGTCAAATTATGATATTGCTATTAGGATTCAACTGTGTAGTTTTCGAGTCAAACTCATTGACCCATGATTCATGTGTAGTTTTGTAGTTTTTGCAAATGGGGTAGCAAGCTAAGTGGGCTTAACCTTGGGGGAAACTCCGTGGTTAAGCGTGCTTGAGCTGGAGCATTACTAGGATGGGTGACCTCTCGGGACGGACCAATGCTTCACCTCTGTGAGCATCACCTAGATGCAATGAGTGCTAAGTGGACCATTCATTATCATGAGAGATGGGTTCTTGTGAACCACTACTCCATGGGTCAATGAGTTTGACTTGAAAACTACACGGTTGAATCCTGATAGCAATATCATAATTTGACACGCTGTGGAAGAAACCTCCTACTTATCAATTGATGAGCTAAAGGGGCTCTATAATG